>JAAXCT010003137.1:0-43763 GCA_012490785.1 Eragrostis nindensis | reverse complement strand
CCTTGCACTATCGTCGGTGGAGGCCTTCGTTGTTTTTAGACGATGGTCCGATGGGTTGAGGCGGCCAGTATTCGGTCCCCTTGGTGACCCCTTGTATGTTCCTTTCTTCTATTGTTTGTTTTATATTGTCTTGACATGATTCTTATTTTTGTTGGCTTCGTAGCTTTTCAACTATGGACTCCGGAGGGTTCGCGTTTCTCAAGTTGTTTGGCTTTTATTAGCCAAAAGAGTGGATTGAAAATAACTCGGTACCTTGGCGCGCCGAGGCTGAACAGAGTCCTTTGAAGTATTGGCTGTGGGACTTCGAATATCCTGAAGATTCGTCGTCCTCCGAATCGGAGATGGCTTCAGATGCTGTGATGTCAACAACTGCTGAAGAAGGCTCTTTGGCTTTTGCGGTTGATACCCCGGAGGTGTCTTCTGTTTTACCTGGTTCTGGGGATCTTGTTTCTGCTTCTGGGACTCAGCTGGTTTCGAGCGCTGCTTTCTCCTCCTCTGGTGACTTGGCTTCGTCGGCTATCTTGCCAGCTTCGATGCCGATCAGTGGGCCTCAGCCGGACTTAGGGTCTTCGTAACCTGAAGTGCCGATGACTCTTGTCAGTGACTTACCCTCTTCTTCTGAGAAGATTATCTGTCATATGGCTTCGTCCTCCCCTTCGGTGGCTGTCTCTGATGTTGTTCCTTCTTGTCCCAATGCTATTAAGACTACTTTGGGTTCTGGTTCTCCTCTTCGCACTACGCCAAGCACAGAGCCTTCGTTGGCAGCTTCGACGAGGAAGTTTTCTGCTCCTAGTAAAGTTCCTTTGCTTAGCCGTTTGGCTAAAGGAATTTGATGATATCACACCCGATGAAAGCAAAGTTGTTCTTTCTGATTTTTCTCGCTGTGCTAAGCCTAGTTCGGGATCCCTGGAACCTTCTCCTGTTGCTGCAAGTGGTCAACCTTCTACTTTGAACTCTTTTGCTAACGTAGCTTCGTCGAGGGGTATGTACGTTCTTTGCTTTTTGAGTTTCTTTAGAACTTCAGCTTCGTTTTTCCTTCTTTGTTCTTAACTTTTTCTTTCGCTCTCTTTTGTTTTTAGCTGTTGATCTTTCTGGCGTTTGTTCTTCTGCTTCGGGAGGGCAGTTTATGCTTCGTTCGTACACCGGAGGTTCTGGTGCTGGTGAGGACCCCTTTCTGTTAGCTGCTACTGCTCTTCGCCATCCTAACGTTGAGCTCCATCTTGCTAATTTGCATGGTAGTGTGCTTCATCGTTCCCTTTTGGCTTCGTTCGTCAAGGTAACGCTTGCTTCTTCTAGAAATTTTTTCTTTCTTTTGATGTTTTTGTGACTGATTATCTTTGTATATTCTTGTAGAATCTTGCCATCCTTCGAGCTTGCAAACGTCAGTATGAATCTTTGTCCGCCTCTGTTGACAAGTCTATGGTTAAGAAACGAGATTCCTTGAATGTCTTGCTTGATAAGACTTCCGTGAAGCTAGAGCAGGTGTCCACTGAGCTTTCTGTTTCTGAGAAGCAGAATTTATCTTTGAAAGATGTCTCTTCTGGTGCTTCTGATCGTCTGGCTTCGCTAAGGAAGCTCTTCGTGAGAAAGAAATTCTTCTGCTTGAAACCGGAGGTCTGTTGGCGGTCGTTACATCATGTTTTGACCACCAACTTACCGGTAAATAAAAAACATAACACCAAGATTCTATGCAAGTAGATAGGATTAATGCTACTCCACAAGTTTTGGTGGATACTTGGATGCAGGAGTGATATGAAGGAAAGTGGGCCCAGCCAGGGAAAATCCGGCCGGCCGGCCCCACCCCAGGCCGGCCAGCACCACCAGGTGGCCGCAGGCTCCGGGCTTCCTCCAGTGGGCTGGAAACTGGCCCACAACGCATAATTCAAAGCCCAACCTAGCGGATTTGAGCCGACTTACCAGAGGTGGGCTATTTGGGCCTTAACTTGGCCCCTACTGCAATTCTGCCAACCCCCAGCACGTAGCCGACCTTCGGACCGCCATCAGGAGGCAATCTGGAGCGTCCAGGAGCAAGGCGGCGGCCAACCGCCACAGTGGACGGCCGGTCCCCCCCTACTTGGCCGGCCGGCTGACCTTGGCGCCGCCGCCTCTCCAGCTTCGGCTATAAGACCCCCCGATCGTGGAGAGGCTATAAATACCCCTGGCCGGCTGCAGAAACAATTCGCACCACACAACACACTTCATCCAAGTGTTTACCTTTTTGGTTAGTAGTTACTTTGGGAGTTAGAGTAGAGTAGTAAGTAGAGTAGAGTAGAGTGAGAGCTCTCTCGGGCTTCCGGAGTCTTCTCGGAGTTTTGGTATAACTCTTTTGTATCCTTACTCTTTCGAGATATTCTTTTATTTAATATATAATTAGATTTATCTTTATTTATTTCTTTTAGTTATAGTTCTTTTCTATTTAGTTTATTTATTCGGTTAGTAAGTGCTCGTAGAAGTCTTGTTGTGGGATTCGTGATTGTTGGAGTAGACAAGTACGAGAGAGTGCCTTCGTCGGAGATGACGTTGGGTGAAATTTATGCTTGTTTATTCTTAGATAGGGCTGCTCCGTTGATCAAGAGTAGTTTCTCTAGGCGGGTTGTAAGCACGGCGCTGAGAGCTTGGCCTATGCACGTTTGCACCCAACCCCACGGAGGATGGTAGCCGCAAGTGTATGTGACAGCTACAACACCCCGTCTCTGTAATCCACCACGTCCGGGTTGGACTCAGCAGGGTCTTAATTCTAGCGGATGGATCCCCAGGGTGAACTAGCACATCGGTTGCCTTGGCACTTCCGTGCCTCGAAATGACATGACTTGTATGTGTATGAGCTTAGCTAGAATAGATAACCTTTGGAGACTTGACTGGTAGAAAGAGTAAATAATAGATAAACATACAGGTAGCCTCAAGTCTATCTCGTTGCTCTCCCAAATGTATACTATATTTTTATTTCTTTTATTACCTTGGATTGAATGGTGTGTGCCACCCATATTTATTGCCAACTATCCCGTCTCAAGTATAGCCCATTATCCATTATCATGCCAATCCCCGTTCTCTATAGTTGATACATTATTTTTTTCTCTAAATTATTCAATCATTGCTACTATTTAGCTCCTTTTGCTCTACTTTTCCTGCGGAAATAAATATGATAACCCTGGAATACTCCAGGTGAAATGCTACAATGGTGATCCGTGCGCTTACGGAATTAATGAATTTAATTTTATCGCATAAGAACCGCCAACAAGCATTTCTGGCGCCGTTGCAGGGGAAGTAGCAGCTAGGAATCTGAATATGCATTGTGTTTGTGAGAAAAATAATTATCACTTACTTTTGCGGGCTTACCCTTGTCCTGTTTCTCTTCTTGTGGAAATTTTAAAAACAGGACAGTGCATGACTGGTTTCGACCTACCAGAAAACTTCCACCCACCCCGATCCCGAACTGTTCTTGAGAAGGGTGAGGGCCAGGCTTACCCCTCCTCCCACCCACGCTCGATCGAAAGATCTGGCTCTTGAAGGATCCCTTCCAACCATTGTTGATCACCCTCCATCTTCATCAACGAACAACAACATGGGTTATCCGGTCGAGAAGACGATCAATGACTTCTCCGCGCCAACCACGGAGAACATCCGCGTGGGACCCAACCCGCGCATCACCAACAAGTACTACGAGCTCAAGCCGACCTTGATCAACATGATCTTAGCTAGTCCTTTCTGTGGGAAGCTGTCGGAGGATGCGAATGCTCACCTCCAAAGGTTCTTGATGACGTGCAAACACCTTCGCCATGAAGGATGCACCTCATGACGCCATCCGACTGCAGCTCTTCCTATTCTCTCTGTTGGGAAGGCTCTCCAGTGGTTCTATGCGAACCAAGAGTCCCTCGACCATAGACGGCATGCTCCAATGCCTTCCTCGCCAAGTTCTTCCCCGCCGGGCAAGGCAACTGCCCTGCGGAACAAAATTTCGAGCTTCCAACAGCTCGCAGATGAGTCGACCGCGGAAGCCTGGGACAGGATGCAGGAGTACGTTCTCTCATGCCCACACCATGGCATGGAGGAGTAGCTTCTTATACAAGTTTCTATCACGTTTGAGGCCGTCCGCCCGAGAGCACCTCGACGCCGCGGCAGGCGGCTCTTTCTTCTCTCTCTTAGCGTGAAGAACGCTAAGAAGTTGATTGAGAAGGTGGCGGCCAACCAGACTCATGGTGAACGCCAAGCGGCGACCACCAAGACCCGTGGAGTGCACCAAGTGGAGACGATGGACATGCTCACCATCAAGCTCGATCAGCTGCTCCGCAAGGTGGACTCTCCACAGGACCTGCAAGTTGCGGACTCCCGCATGACTTGTGAAGAGTGCGGCAACACAGGGCATATGGGCATTAATTGCCCGAATGCAAGGGAGGAATGCAATTTCCTCAACAATGGCAATGGGTACCGTTCCCAGAACAACTACGGCTGGAATTCCAGGCCCGACCTCTCCTTCAACAAGAATCAGGGAGGTAACAATGGTAATCTTCCCGCTATGAGCCCTCTATCAAGGATCTAGTTCTCGGCCAGGTCAAGATCAATGACAGTATTAGTAAGAAATTTCTTACTACGGATAAGGCCTTAGAATGCATAGATGCCAAGCTAGAGTCGTTGAGCACTGCTCTGCAGAATCAGCTAAGCCATAACAAATGCTAGAGACACAAATAGCGCAAATAGCTTCAGCTGTTCGGTCTCCTTGTGAGGGTAAACTTCCTAGGCAACCAGAAGTTATCCCAAGGAGAGTGTAAATGCCATAACCATCAGGTGTGAAGAAGACGAGCTAGACTCTACACTCCCCCAGATGTGATTAGAAGAGATCCCGGATGTCCGACCATCCCGTGTTTGGTCAACGACCGGTGTTTCGCTCGGGCACTATGTGACTTAGGAGCAAGTGTGAGCATCATGCCGAAGGCGATATACGATGGGTTAAACCATCCATTGTCCCCAACGACCATGAAGCTCCAGCTTGCAGACGGATCACTACGCCTGCCCTTGGGGGTTGTCGAAGAAGTTCCCTTGCAGATCAGAAATCTCTTCGTCCCCGTCGACTTTGTTGTGCTAGATATGGAAGTGGATGTCAAGACCCCTCTCATTCTTGGGAGGCCGTTCTTGAGCACCACCAACGCCAACATCGATGTGGGGGCAGGAGAGATACACCTGGATTTCAACGGCAGGGAAGAAACGTTCAACTTCAAGCCCAAGGTTGAGCAATGCAAGCAAGTGAGGGTCATATATGGAAAGGACCCAAGGGAAGTGGAGAAGATTGAGATTATTACTCCCGTCCATGCCACAGCCAGACAAGCTCATTGCATACATGAGAAACTATCTGGCAAGAGAGAATGCAAGAAGGCCAGCCAACTATTGGAGGACTCCAAGGAATGCCTCAGTCACCAAAAGCATCGCAAGCCCCTCTTGCTCCTCCCCCGCAAGAAGGAGTAGGCGAGTCACAATTGCCTAAGAAGAGGAGAGCTAGGCGCTCCAGAAAGAAGAAGGCAGCTACGGTATCGACCGAGGAGAGCACAACAAAGGCGCCTAGTAAAGAAAAGGTCACCGCCACAAGCACAACGAAGACAACCAAAGTGTGGCGGAAGAAAGAAGGAACCTCAACCTCACCAGATTCTCCAGCGAGCAAGGTCCAAACAAGTTAAAACGACATGGAGAACGTCTAGCTCAGACGTAAAAATGAGAGCCCTTCGATTGGGGAGGCCATCCCAATCGTTATCCTAGCTTGGCCTAGCGCTTGTTTTTTTTCTTTCATAAACAATGAAAACAAAATAAAAAGTAGAAAAATTAAAACAACAAAAATAATAGGATTCCCGGCGATGCCCATTAGGGGCTAGCCACTTGTATCATCCTCACTCTTTTTTGCAGATTGAGAAGAGGAGGAAGAGCCTGAATCAAACTTAAGTCTTGCAAAGACTCAAACTTAGGGAGGGCCCCCAGGTAAGAAGGAGTTTTACATTAGCTCGAGTCTTGCAAAGACTCAAGCTTGGGGAGGACCCCCAGGTAAGTATTTCTAACTTTCTTAATAAATAAATAAACTTCCTGTTTCGAATAAATGCTAGAATCTTAGTATTGTGCTACACTTAAGAGAAATGACGATCAATTACAAATTAGCTTCCCATGTGTCGCATAGATGCAACCTCTACTCCTGACATACGTGTGATTTTATTTAAGCATGATCACATCATGAGTCATGCTTATTTTCGTGAGTTGCACTTGTACACCAAGTCTGAGCATTGTGGATTGTGATATGGTATGATTAGGACTTGTTGCAATCTCTTAGTATGGTTTCATCCAGAGATGTTTTTCTTGAATTGGCTGCAAGTACTTAAAACCCTTCCGTTTTGGCACACTTCTCTTAGTGTGAGGATTTATTTACCTACCAAAGCCGTATCATAATATTCGAAACAGCCCCACTCATAGCCATTTGTTTATGTATGAGTTTAGTTAAGGTTTGATGTGCTCTTGGAACTAAGCACTCCTAATTTTGGTCATAATCCCTTCGCATGTGTTTTCGAAAATTTCTTTCCACCAAATAAAAAGGGGAATGTTTGGATAAATTAACCAAACATTTTTTCAGAGTTTGTAAAACCGCTGGTCCATCCAAAAGCTCAAGAATATTTCAAAATGTTTTCTTTGAACCATGGAAAACTTATGGCCCCTTGCACTATGGAGTAGTAAAAAAAACTCCATGATTGCGTGACAAAAGTCAATGGCTATATGGTTCTTGTCATAAACATCTTGGGCAAAATAAAGGACTAATGTTTCGAAACCCCCTTCCACAAGTGTGAGTTCATTTTCTCCCCCTCCATCACACCATTTTCTTATGACCAAAATGGCTATGTTAATTGAGACTCATTCTTTAGCTTTACAATAGATGCATGACATTTGTGCATTCCTTGCCAAGCTCCACATTCAAAGCCTCATTTGGTAGAAGGTAGGATGAGTGAAGCTTGTAGGAATCGACTCACATGAGGATGGTAAGAGAAGTGCCGTCTAAAACGAAGGAGAATTTTTACACCTTACCTTGCGCACATAAAAACTCTGGATGCATACCTGCTAGAATTATTACTTGTCCAAAAGTGCCATTCTAATTTTCAATGCTGCATGTCAAGGTGCAAATATAAGCCCACGATTTTCGCAACACTCAATATTTTGTGCTCTCGTAAACTTACCACTCGTACTTTGTATGTTGTTGCATCTTTATTACCCATGGGGCACTTCTTTGTAACTGATTCGCCGTACCGATTTGCCGGTCTGGGAGTTATTCGGACGAGCAAAGTTTAAGCTGGGGAGGTTGTTGGCGGTCGTTAAATCATGTTTTGACCACCAACTTACCGGTAAATAAAAGCATAACACCAAGATTCTGTGCATGGCAGATAGGATTAATGCTACTCTACAAGTATTGGTGGATATTTGGATGCAGGAGTGAATATGGAGGAAAGTGGGCCCAGCCAGGGAAAATCCCTGGCCGGCCGGCCCCACCCCAGCCGGCCGGCACCACCAGGTGGCCGCAGCTCCGGGCTTCCTCCAGTGGGGTGGAAACTGGCCCACAACGCATAATTCAAGGCCCAACCTAGCGGATTTGAGCCGACTTACCAGAGGTGAGCTATTTGGGCCTTAACTTGGCCCCTACTGCAATTCTGCCAACCCCAGCACGTAGCCGACCTTCGGACCGCCATTAGGAGGCAATCTGGAGCGTCCAGGAGCAAGGCGGCGGCCAACCGCCACAGTGGACGGCCGGCCGGCCCTCCTACTTGGCCGGTCGGCCGACCTTGGCGCCACCGCCTCTCCAGCTTCGGCTATAAGACCCCCCTGGTCCTGGAGAGGCTATAAATACCCCTGGTCGGCTGCAGAAACAATTCGCACCATACAACACACTTCATCCAAGTTTTACTTTTTGTTTAGTAGTTACTTGGGAGTTAGAGTAGAGTAGAGTAGAGTGAGAGCTCTCTCGGTCTTCTGGAGTCTTCTCGGAGTTTTGGTATAACTCTTTTGTATCTTACTCTTTCGAGATATTCTTTTATTTAATATATAATTAGTTTTATCTTTATTTATTTCTTTAGTGGTTCTTTTCTATTTTAGTTTATTTATTCGGTTAAGTAAGTGCTCGTAGAAGTCTTGTTGTGGATTTGTGATTGTTGGAGTAGACAAGTACGAGAGAGTGCCTTCGTCGGAGATGACGTCGGGTGAAATCTGTGCTTGTTTATTCTTAGATAGGGCTGCTCCGTTGATCAAGATTAGTTCCTCTAGGCGGGTTGTAAGCACGGCGCTTAGAGCTTGGCCTATGCACGTTTGGCACCCAACCCCACGGAGGATGGTAGCCGCGAGTGTATGTGACAGCTACACCGTCTCTGTAATCCACCACATCCGGTTGGACTCAGCAGGGTCTTAATTATAAAGGATGGATCCCCAGGGTGAACTAGCAGCATCGGTTGCCTTGGCACTTCCGTGCCCTGAAATGACATGACTTGTATGTGTATGAGCTTAGCTAGAGTAGATAACCTTTGTAGACTTGACTGCTAGGAAGAGTAAATAATAGATAAACATACAGGTAGCCTCAACTCTATCTCGTTGCTCTCCCAAATGTATACTACCGTTTTATTTCTTTTATTACCTTGGATTGAAATGGTGTGTGCCACCCATATTTATCATGCCAACTTACCCCCGTCTCAAGTATAGTTGATACATTATTTCTTCTCCAAATTATTCAATGCATTGCTACTATTCAGCTCCCTTTTGCTCTATTTCCCTGCGGAAATATAAATACGATAACCCTAGAATACTCCAAGGTGAAATGCTACAATGGTGATCCGTGCGCTTGCGGAATTAATGAATTTAATTTTATCGCATAAGAACCACCAACAAGGTCTTCGAAACAAGAAATGATTGATCGACTGGCGGTTTCAAACGTAAGTAACCTTTGTTTGATATCTGGCGACCGCGAAAGATATCTTGAGCTTTGCAAAAGATAACGTCTTTTGCATGGCCTTTTTAGTGCTGCTGGAGCTGAATGTGATGAAGTTTCGGATGATTTTTCTTCTGCTAATATACACTCCTGGCTGACTTGCTATGCAGAGTCGTTGCATGATACATTTCGTGGCTTCGCCAGAGATGCTGTTCTTCTCATGATACAGAATGTTCTGCATAGCTTGGGGTTAAATAGCAGCGATGCGCTGATGAAGTTTTCCTTGAGGGTTTAAAATGAAGGCAGCTTCGACTGATGCTACATATCTTTTAGTTGAGGAGAAATGTCTTCGTCTGATAGACGACCTTTTTTGGAGTAAGGTTAGAAACGTTTAGATGCTTAACTTCTCTCCGATGACCTCGAATGTGCCCTCATGTTACCTTTTAAGACTTCATGTGTCTATATTTTGATATTAGTAAGAATTGCTATATGCTGTTGCAATGCGCTTGTATCAATCTTTGAGGCTTTTGCCTTTTCTTTTGCGATGTCTTCGATGACCATACTGATGGCTTCGAATTTTCGCAATTTGGAAACTCGTAGTTTTTTTCGTGGGTATGCTGATGCGCTTTTGTAAATTCATGTTCCTTCGTGGCCTTTTCTGCCTTGTACACCTTCGTGATTCGGCTTTTTCCCGAAGTCATTCCTTTTGCTTGACTAATTCCTCATTTGGACCCGTGCTTTTTTCTCTTTTACACGAGGTCTTTTTCTTTTTGATCTTCGCGCTTGGTTTTCTGACTACCGGTTTGTTGGAGTCAAAAAACTCAGCTTTGTAGCTTCTGTCCCTTCTTCTAGGGACGAAGCTTTTTTCCTGGTTTTTTTTTACCCGAAGGTTATAGTTTTCGTGGCGAATCTTTGTATCTTTGCTTTTTAGCCTTCTTTGCCTTGGTTGGCATTTTCATCTTTCGAATAGTGTTGGGATTATTTTCCCGAAGCTACCTTCTTTTCAAATTTCTGGGTTTCTCAACCCGATCTTTTCGTTTTAACCATACATGTCTTCGTAAGAAGTTCGAAGATCATTTCACTGGATGTTCTAACTCTTGGATTTTTCCCGATTCTCGAAGTTTCTGTTTTCTGACACAAACAATATCCCTTTGGGGCGAAGGCTTCTTCCATTTGTCTTCATAGTCGTTTATTTTATTCTCCTGTTTCTGCCCTGTTTAATTCTTTCATACGGTCACGTCATCCTTCTGGACTCTTCCAAGACGTGGAGTATATATATGTGTAGAGGGTCGGTCTTGTTTTCTCGTGTTACTCTCTTCTTGTTTGACTTGTGTTTCTTGACATGGATGTTCTTTGGGATAAACTTCCTCGTAGTATTGTGAAGGATTTGAAGCGTCAAGTCTTTAAGAGGGGTGACACTCTTCCTGTTGAGCTTGTTGAACACTTCGAAGCTCTTGAAAGAAAACCTGAAAATTTAGCTTTAATCGAAGTCCCCGTTGAACCTGAGACTTTTGAAAGAAAAGCTGATAGCTTTTCTTTGGTCGAAGTTCCCACGCAACCTGTGCCTCTTGATGTTATTCCTCCTAACGTCATTATTATCAGTGATAGCGAAGATACAGAAGAGATTCGTCCTTGTGCTGCGGCGACCTTCGGGGTTGCCAGTCGTACTCGAAGTAAAACCAAGAAGTAGTTTGCTTTGTCGTTCTTTTGCTTTATGGTTTGGGAAATAATCATGTCTTCGTTGTTCTAAGGATCTGAGATGCGATGTTGTATCTTGTTGTTTATTGTGCACCTTCGTCTTTGCAGTACTTAAACTTATGTTTGTTCGAATCTCTCTGTATATGGTTTGTCCGTGATTTTGCCCGAAGTGCTGCCTGAAACTCTGCATGTGAACTGCCTTTGATTGTTGACTTGTGTTGGTGAAATATATTGTCTTTTGTGAGGAGTAATATCTTCGTTGCTGTCTGAGTTTCTTGTTTTGGACTTCCATCAGTATTCTGTGCAAGATGATGCCCTCGATGTTGGTTTTGATGACGAAGGCATCGCTATGGGGGTAGTCTGCGAAACTAATGTCTTTTTGTTGTGAAGCGAAGTGTGTTGTCGCCCTTGTGTCTGACATTAGAGTTGTGTTGAGCTTCGCTTCTTCTTTTTTTCATCGTGGTCGTGGGTTCAGCCCAAGCGGTCGGCGCCAAATGTTGGGACAGGCATTTCCACAACATAAACTTTATATAATCGGTGATGTACAATTGAAGTCTTCGCTGATATGATGAAGCCCTCAAGCGTGTTTACACATCACTTGTCCAATAGTCGAAGCCCTCGAAGAGAATTCCGTCGCCGATATGATTATCTCGAAGCCTTCAACGGTGATTGGGGTCGTCTTGGTCTTGCGGTTGTGTGCGAAGCCAATCCTTCACTTGAATATCCGAAGATAAGAATTCCAGCTTCTGCTCCCGTCTACGTTGTGCGAAGGTTCTTCGGTCATGTCTTGAGTTCCGCGTCCCGTCAGAGAGATAATGAGGCTCGGGGCCCGAAATCTGTTGTCGTTAACCATGAGGGTGAGGTTCTATTTATAGGCCTTAACTGAAGGGGCTTCGCTGATTACTTCCGAGCACCCTTCTCTAATGGGCAAAACCCTTCGCTAGCCTTGTTTCTGTATTGGTCTTGCCTTCGGTATTGAAGGTCCACTAGGATCCCTAACACTACATGTTTTTCTAACATATACTAACTCATGATTCAGATTCTATATGAGAAGGCCATTTCTAAAGGCTTGTTTGTTATAACTTACACAGATTATTGTAGGCTTGTTTATTGGGTGCAGATCATTGTAAACTGACTTATTGGTGCAGATTATACAAGCTAGCTTAGTCTAAGCCTCTTTAATTGGTCATGTTTGTTTACTTCGTGGATTATAATCTTCAGCTTATTTGTATGGGTTTATATAAGCTGAATTATATAATCTAAAAGAAAATAAGCTGGTACGGTGGAGTGTTTGGCAATCATAAGATTATAATCTACTAATCTAGTGGATTGATGTTAAATGACATACGTACTGGGACACGCTGTGCCTGCGCTGGCATCCCTTGGCCGCCCGCCGCCACGCTGGGCACGCCGGGCCGGGACGCGACGGGACGACGCGACCGCGTGCTGACGGTCACCGTGGGCGGCGAGGTTGTCGACGTGGACCGGGTGGCGAGGCTGGTAGAGGAGCTGTGCAGGGGCAGGATGGAGGCCGCGCGCGCCGGCGATGCGAGCGGCGGCGATTGCAGCGAGGACCTTGTTATCGTCACGGTGTCGCTGGGCGTCCTGAAGGCCAGCTGTCTCCGCAAGGACTACGCCTCCGCCGCCGTGGGCGGCACCGGCATCACCTTCGACCCGCCGCTCCCGCAGTTCAAGCGCGAGGCCGTCTCGCGCACCTTGGCGATTCGGCGTCGTGAACAAGTTGTTCATGGTGGTGGAGACCGTGGAGACGCCGAGACAGGGAGGCGGCGACGGCGTTGGGCAGGTACGTGTGCCGCAGCCCTTTGGCCATTGCGCTTGAAATTCCTAGCGCCGCCACCCAAATTAAGATCGACTCCCCTAGCATTCCTCCACCTTGAAAGGCTCCATTTTCGCCGGAGGTCCATGGGAACGAAGCTGTCTGTCGAGAACGAGAAGGGGCGGCGGAAGGAAGGTATGGATCGAGAACAAAGAGAAAAATAACCCTCAACTTGTATGACATTTGGTAAAAGGCAGATTATAAGCTGAATAGTTCATTTCAACAAGATTATGATAATCTAAAAGTAGGGATTATATAATCTGAATAATAATTTAACTGTTTGTTTGAGCTTAAATTTATTTAAGTCAGATTATATAATCTAAAGGTAAACAAACAGGCCTTTGTTGCAGCTTAGAGGTTATATTGGAGCTGGATCGGTTAGCTTCATAGACAATAATCTAACTTGTTTCCCTCAAAAGAAAAGAAATAATCTAACTTGTTTGTTTCGGCTTAACTCTAAGCCAACTTATAATGATATGTGTTCTCCGTGTTGAAACAAGCCGGGTCTAAACTGTGCAAGGATGGTTGTGAATTAATTCCGTAACGAACTCAATGAATTGTCAGTCACATTTTCCAAAAGAATTATGTATCGTGTATATGGCACTGGACTTGACATATATAAACTAATTGTTAGTGGGTACTGGCTAGTCAAAGTTTTGCATCGTTACTATTGAAAAAAAAGTTTTTACGCATGGCATTGCTAGTGAGTGTGCACCAACATGTACTAGTTTTTCTAGGACGCTTATTTTTAAGGATCTTAGGAAGCCTTTTTTTTAAGCCTCTTCTACCGCGTACAATTGATCTATTTGTTCATGTGTGTACACACTAACTCACACCTACAACCCACACACACAACGAGCCCTACAACTACACTCAGCAACTAAGACCGTCCATTGAGAGATCATTGGAGTTCATCGGAATCCAAGACACGACGGGGACGTCGCACTCTCATTGTGGCTCCACGCTTGAAGAGGCACTTGCAAATATTATTCATGGCGCTTAAGAGCATCTCCAGCAAGATGTATAAAACTGACTTCTCAAAAGGACATTTAGAGCCTGGCATGTATATTTAAAAACCCGATTTTTGACTCCCAACTCCATCGGTGGCATGTAAAACTAAGCCCTCATTTACGTGGAACCCGTTTGTCATTAGCTCATGCATCAATCTTGTCCTCTCCTCCCCCCCCCCCCCCCCCCCCCCCCTCCCTCTTCTCTCCACAATCACCACGTACAGAGCCGCCTCATCCCACACCGCGCCTCCCTCTCCCCCTGCCCCTGCGCCATGATGCCCCCCCCCCCCCCCCCCCCGCCACGTCTCCCTCCCACGCCACGTATCCCTCTTCTTTTTCCTGCGCAACGCCGCCCAATCCTTCTCCCCGTACGCCACCGCGACGGGGCCTCCTCTCCCCTCGTGTCGCCATCTCCCCCCCTCCCTCTCCTCGTGCACCGACGCGACGGGCCCTCCCCTTCGTCCCACACCACCCATCGTCGCCTCGACAGCCTCCATGCTGCGCTGCGGGCCAGCATGGTGCGGCGAGGGCTAGCGAGGCTCGACGTGAGAGGCGGGGGGCGGGGGCGTCCTTGGCGGGAGCTTGGTGACGTGGCCATGGGGAGCGGGGCAGCGCGACCATGGCAAGCGGCACGGCGAGGCGCGGGTGGCGCCATCGTAGGGGAGGGCGTCAGCGACGAAGCCGAACGTGGGACGGCGACAAAGGAGCGGCAGGGAGTGAGCGGGAGAGGAAAAATCAGGTGAAGCCCATACAGCTGACATTTATGAAGCTCGGGCATGAAAACTAAGTGCGCAAAGGAAGGTGCCGTTTTTTTTCTCGAACATGTAAAAACAAGATGGAGTCCCTGCCCTGCTATAGATGCTCTCCTTCAAGGCCCAATCCTCCCGTTGGCCGAACGCTCGCCACTGTCCACACGCTAGCAGATCCAAGCCCGCCACCACCCGCACCAGCGGCCGCAGCCATGGCTCCGCTCAGAGCGCCCCCGCTACTCCTCCCCCACCAACCCCTCTCGCCCGCCTCCGCCTCCTCGCACCCCAGTCGCGGTGCCAGCTGCCGTGTAACCGCCGCATCCACACCTGCTCCCCCGCCCTGCCGCTGCGTCACGACCGGCGTCCATGGCCGCGCCAAGAAGAGGGCTCCGGCGAGGAGGAGAAGCGGAGCAGAGTGGTGCGGCGCGGCCTCCTGCCTGCCGACGAAAGAGGGGGAAGCCGGCGTGGCCGGCGGCGGAGATGAGGAGGAGGAGGAGGAGGAGGACGAGTACCTGGTGAGGGAGGCCGGGTGGGGCGTGCGGCGGATGGGGCGGGTCGGCGAGGAGATGCGGCGGGTGGCGCTGGTCCAGGCGGAGGCGTTCCATGTCCCCGTCGCGCTATTCAACGACTTCTTCTTCGATTTCTTCAAAGTACGCGTTCATCCCAGCTAGACATTGCATTACTGATGTTTCTTGCAACAGTAATGTTGGTTGTGATGGTCGCATTGCTGTTGATTGACTCTTGAATTGGGTCAAGATTAGGCAGAGGTGCTATCCGCGCTCATCTACAGAGTGAGGAACTCGCCGCCGGACAGGTGATTCATGCTCTTGTTCTTGTTGTGCGATGAACACTTATAGGATTATGATTGGAAAGGCTTATACAGACGATGCCGTAGCTTGTACAGACTAATATAAAATCCATATCGAATCATTGATAAAACCTCTGTATTAAAACTTATTCTACTTTCCTTACCACGCATACACTTGTGCATTGGTTGTTCCTGTGTCATTGAACCCTCCTCCGTCACTCTTCACTTGTGTTCATGTGGGCTTTCCTACTGGTTTCTTGCATGGTCAATGTTAACACCTTCAGTAGGCTTGGAGGACGATGAGTGTGTCAAGGTCGAGTTAGAGGTGTTTCTATGTTTTCGAGGACTAACAGATTTTAAAGCCTGTGTTTCGCTTTCCGTTACTAAGATTGTGTGTTGCAATTAAAGGTTGCCAAAACTACCTATGACTCTTACCATTCACATTTCTGTTTAGTGTAGAAGCATTTTCTTTGCTTATTTAGTATGAGAAACAGAGGGTCCAAAGTTACGCCCTTCGGGGTTGTAATTTCTGGTCTATCATGATTCTGCAGGCAACATAAGAGGGTTGCGCTTCGTTGTATTAAAAAATCTGGAACTGATCCAGTTACCCAGAAAAATGCAGCACCAGAAAACCAAGAAAAACACTGAGAAACTGAAACTAGTGTTACTATGCTCCTTGTCTCAGTGGTGAACTATGTTGCTTAGGTACGAATGTTTGGTGGCAGAAGATGCTGAGGAAGACACTCAACTGTCACAGGCACCATATGAGAAGATTGTTGGTGTCGTGGATTGCACAGTACAAGACGAAGCGGACATCCTTAAGGAAATCAAAGGCGTTGACGAGTACTTATATGTGTCAGGAATCGCGGTGCTACCTTCTTTCAGGTAACCAAAATGGCAATTCTGAGAATATAGTTCTATACTTTCCCAATTTAGCCATGACAAGATATGTTACATTTTGCAGGAGAAGGAAGGTGGGCACTGCACTACTGAAAGCCTGTGAAGCGCTGGCGCTCCAATGGAGGCACCGGTTCATGGCTCTCAGGGCATATGAAGATGACGATGGCGCCCGTGGTCTCTACTCCAAGGCAGGGTATAGGGTGGTGTCAAAGGATCCTGACTGGGTCACCTGGATTGGTAGGAGAAGGCGCGTTCTGATGATAAAAGACCTCCCGGTTCTTGACTATGAGATGAAACAGCAATGACATGGACATGTTTCTTGAATTAAGCTCTTATCCGGTGCTGCATCATTACCAGTTTATATTTATATGACTAGCTTCAAGTGCATTGTTTTGTAGAAGAAATTCTGGGAGCTGCCTATCTTTCTATCTGGAGGAGAAAACCTATAGTACAAACAATAATCCAAACAGGATCACAGGACACTTCACTGTCCCTACCATCAACAGAAGACCAGGACAGATTTCTGTAGGAGCTCTCTTTTGACAGAAACAGACGACTTTGAGAAGTGAAGCAACAATTCACGAAGGACTATACTTTAGGTCCTGCCAGTCCCCTGCTGCAACATTTCCTTTCTAATAGCATGGACCATCTGTTACGTGTTTCTTTCATTTGATCGTGAAACCTCTTCTTTCCATGGTACCAAAAGGATAAGAATGATTAAAATGTAGGCCCTTTCTCTTTGTTGATTCCACATTCGCTACGGAAAAATACTGTGGGAAGTCTGAAATTGTCTCTTAATTATTGAATTCACCAAGGATCGAGATTGTTAAAGGTGTATGTTTACTGTTGCGCTGCAAATGGAAATGTTAAGTGTGTCAGGCCAAAAATGTTACTCATACTTTCTTGCCGTTCTAAGTTATGCGAATTTGGAAAATAGGTGAAATATTGATTATATTGGGTTCTCTTGACAATTAGTCCCAGCATGGCTGTAAAGTAAGGATTCACATTCCACGCTTGTCCTTCTCTCTTAAATTTTTTATCTTTGGACGGTGGAGCGGGAAGGCATGTCGTGAGACCATCGCGAACCTGAAACTTAAGGTATACTGCTCACTGTCGTCTCACGCCCAGCAATTCTTGGACAGATGGAGGCCTTCTGTAGAGCGCATCACGTGTTCTGCCCAGATGCACTGCGGCCTGAGACCAAAGCAGAGATGGAAGATTGTAGTGGGCATATGAAAAAGGTCGGCGAGCGCCATCAATCAATCAAATACTGTTTGCTAATATGCCGATACCTCTCAAACCCATATGATCCAACTTGGCTAGGAATATCAAACAGGTTTTGTTAGCCTAGCTCACAGAAGTGATTTCTTCCCCAACCAGGCGACCAAGACCAAGTAGTCTCTGTTTTTATAAAAGGCAGTCGGTAGCTTCTACCTGCGTCATTACAAGTAGTGGCATGCGAAATTCCAGCAAATGCCTTTATTGCGCATTATGAGGAAGGGCTTTCGACATGTAATGTAAGGACTCGCCCAGTGCAGTAGATGGGATAACGTTAAGCAAAACATGGTTGTATTTTATATACTCTTATATATAGGTATTATAACATTAAGCTAAACATTGCAGTTTTTTATTGTGTCACTGACTCCAAATGTGCTACTTAATACATCTGGAGTTCTTCTTACCCACATCCATAATTCTCAGTGTGCATAAAACAAGATAACCTCTGCATCCAAAGTAGGGACCCTGGGAAGAGAAGCAAGGATTTGATTTTTTTCCCTTCTTTTTTTTAATATAATTTGCAACTGAAATGAGTGACGTTGCTATTTTGCATCAGTCTATCCAAGTTTCAGTCAGATTAGCTAAAATAATTTTGAGTTCGCAAACTTCTATATGGTGTATAAACAATAATGCATCTCCGCTTTATATATCTCTACTACTTTCAACTCGTCGTTGTTTATGTTAAGAATTTAATAACTGTGGATGTCGCCACCAGGCCCACCACGAACCGTAAGCGCTATAAAACCCTTAGCATTTGCGAAGTATATTTCCCATTCTTTATACATATTGTACATGAATTCACTGAAGGTGAGGACGATCTAATGAGATGAGGAATAAAATAGAGGTGTTACCCTAGACTTGTAACATGCCATGGCAAAAGGAAAACATATATAGGAGTTGATCAAATGTGGGAGGATATTTGGTTCAGTGTAGAAAAGGGAAGTAGCAAGTACCAAAAACCACCACCACAGTTGTTAGATCGCATTGCATCTTCGTAGGTTGAACTTAAACTGAGTTGATTACAGATTGGTTTTGATCCTAGGGGACAGGTTGATGGTTGCAAAGGAAGAAGATTCAAGCAAACTAAAAATTAGTATAACTAAAAAGTAATCCTAGGGACAGGTTGTTGCAAAGGAAGAAGATTCAAGCAAACTAAAAATTAGTATAACTAAAAAGTAAAAACGTGGTCGGCAGGATTCGAACCTGCGCGGGCAAAGCCCACATGATTTCTAGTCATGCCCGATAACCACTCCGGCACGACCACCTTGATACAAATTCGACATCCATTAGTTCACTAATATCTGTGTGTGAGTGCACCGTCCTGCGATCCAACACCGCAAGCCGTTGTGCTGCTGGCCTGCTGCAGAGGCAGTTTGCAATCCTTCCGCATCGACGGGCATGGCGGCGGCAGATCCCTCCTCTTCCGAATCACCGCCTCTTCCCATCCACCGCCCCGCGCGCGCCTCGTCTTCGACCGCCGCTACGGCTGGATGTAAGAGAACCCGCCGACGCTCCAACCCTTCCTCCCTCGCTACGACTCTGTTTCCGTGCTCAAGCTCTGCTCTTCCTTTCCTCCGCAGCTTCGACGACTGGACGGACCCCGCCGACCAAGCGCTCTCCGGTGGCCGTGGAATGTTAGTACACCCTACTCATCTGCATCCAACAAGTTTCTTCTTCTTCCCGCGCATGGCCTTTGCCCGAGTTCCCTTGTTCCCCCAATCTTGCGGCCTACGGGTGTGCTGATTCGTGGCCTTCCCCTGTGTTCCAGGTTCTGTGTGGTGCCGATGGCGCAGTCGTTGGTGAATGCTGCGGCGTCTTCGGTAAATCATCTCGCTGAGCTAGAAATTTACCTCAAATTGTAATCTTTCCTTGATTCAGAAATCGGGATGTTGTAGGAGAAATCTAGAGTTTCCAGTGGCGTGTTACCATAGTATACACTTCAGGATTTCCAGTTCCAATTTGTGCTTTTGTCATCTATATATCCAGTGGCGTGTTACATAGAATACACAGGCAGGATATGTGACGGTTGTGACCTTGTGCTTTTACAATGTCAGTAGTTAGATCTTTCATGTTTGGGGCTTGGAAATTTCTATCAGTAAGGTGGACGACATCCCCAACACTTGATTCATTGGAACTTCTGTTTGCTTGCGACAACTTTATGATGCCAGCAATTTTTTATGCATAGTGAGGCATTATTTTTGTTCATAAACTGCTACATCCATTGGAATAACTTCATTATTAATGAACTTCATCTACTTTTTGCCCAGTTCTCAACTATGCTTGTAGATGAGTCGTGCTGATCTAAATCCGCCATGTTGCAACCACATTTTTGAGACATTCCTTTTTATGACTGTATGGTCTAAGTTAGTTTTATTATAGTTTCTTCAATATTTCCTTTTGTGATGGTTATCCTCATCTTACAGATAAATGGATCAAAAATTCATTTACTTGTTTCTATCATCCACCTAATATCTAATTGCTTATTTGTTCTTTCATAGATTAGCTTTCTTGGAAGTTCTGTCACTGGAGTTCTTGGACAGCCCAAATATTTCTCTGCCAGCACACATGTCTAGCTTAGCCGATCACAAGAAGCAACAATCCTGGTTTCGAGAACTTGAACACTCTGAAGTCGTAGCTGATCTCAAATTACTACGAAATGGTACTCATTGCGGATGGCAGGAAGCTTTGACAATTGATTGACCTTGTTTGACAAGGCAACATGATCGCCTGTAAGCTCAATATCATAAAACATATGCAGCTGCTCTTCAAAAAAATGTATGCTATTTGTACTCAAGTGCAGCATGATCGTAACATTATCTGCAGGTATGTGTGTTGCCATGAATGACTAGTGCATTCAAATATTTAAAGATGAATCAGAATACTGATAAAAAGTTGGTAGATAAGGAGCGAACCGTACCATTGCTGGTAGATAATGGGTCATAAATATTTCTCATGGAGTTTGTCTATTGATTACATATCCGTAGTTGGAAGATCTGAAGGAGAGTTTGGTATTAATGAACCTATTACATGGTAATTGTCATGTTTCCTAACAAAATACTGTGTGCTCTGAAGAGTGGTACTGTATTTCTAGTTTGCATTGTCTAATGTAGGACATATATCATCAGACTTAAAAACAAAATTGTGGGCAATAAATATTTTGTTGCATGAGCTTCAGTAGGCTCTATAATAGTTTACTTTTCTGCCTTGCCCGTTCTCCAATTTCCACACCCTTACTTCCAATACGGACAACAGGTTTGGGTGTCCTGCAAATTACTTCAATATGGGTTTAGGAGGCCTCGGGATTTTGACAATACATTCATTTCCTCCGTATACTGGTTAGGGTTTCAGAAATTGGAGATGATCTGAACAGCGGTGTCCAACATCGAAATGTGAGATTTTGACAATACATTTTTTTTTTTTTTTTTTTTTTTTTTGAAATCGGCTCTAACCTGGATGTGGGAACCCCCATTATCTAAGAAAAAAAAAGAAATGTGAGAATCCAATGATTGTTTGCCACGCTGTACAATCTAGCTATGAAGCATGTGTCTACGTATACAATCTGATTGACAAAAATCTAAAATGACGCTCAAGAGGATCTAGGCTGGTGTCGATCTTTGATCACTTGCATGATGGAACGTAATAAAAGAAAACTTGGGTTGCCTCCCTTGTTTTCTCAATTAATGGTAAACGAATGTTATTCAACTTCAAACAGTACAAAGCATAAGAGAGTTCGATCATCTCGATCTGTGGAGAACTCTGTTCTTAGAGAAGGGCAATGTGTTCGAAGCAAATCGTGCACGTATGTTGTAACATGATTCAACAAAAATGAGTGCACTACTTTATCACCATGACACATTTCTGAATAATACAACTAAGCTATTGCATTAAGCACAACGTAATTGTTATATGTATACTAAGCATGTACTTGTAAACAAGAACAGAGCACCAATTTGTAAAAATATGCATCTTAACTACTTCAGTCATTATCTTAAAAAAAAAAACTACTTCAGTCATGTGCCTCATGCTGTAAAGGATCACCAAGCAACACCACGCCTGTGTTAATATTGACAATCTAAGGGCAATAATTGAGCTGTACTGAAAACAATTTGAGTTTACCAACAATTCTATTTATTTAGCAAACCACCTTTTAGGTATTTATAAATGGAGCATATGCGAGGCCTCAAAACTGGAGGGTTCAACCCTGCAACATCACACTAGCTGCAAAAGCGCACCGTGCATTTCTTCTGAGTACTAGAGTCTTAATTAGGACTGAGACGCATCGGGAACTTGAACTAGTGCCTATCATCGATGTTAATGAACGGCTGTGTCATTGTGCCATCCTGCTCCCCCTTATTTTGCCTCCTCCGTCTTTTGGGCGCCATGTGTGCTAGTGCTATCTCAGCCTTCATAAAGGACAATGCATGATATGCAAGATAACACCACCAAAACCCAAACCACGATTCCTATTTCTCCCTTCGCTATGTTTTGCTTGCTATATCTGTTTTTCTTTTCTGCACCATGGACAAGGGGACGGAAAATGTCTGAAAACGCGATAGCTGCAGCGGGGCCGACTGGTAGAGCCTCTCCACTCGCCGTTCAGGACCAGTCTCTTTAGCCACGAGCCCACGACCTTATTCTGGAGTTTCCTCTTGTCTTCGATCTGGCATTACCCGTACTTCTACTGATTATTGGTTCCTTGTAGC
This sequence comes from Eragrostis nindensis, assembly GCA_012490785.1. Taxonomy (NCBI): domain Eukaryota; kingdom Viridiplantae; phylum Streptophyta; class Magnoliopsida; order Poales; family Poaceae; genus Eragrostis; species Eragrostis nindensis. The sequence continues at coordinate 21,851 of JAAXCT010003137.1, read as the reverse complement.
ACATAACATCTCTGTTCTGTGTGGTGACTGCCGACTGGAGTCGCTAGTCGAAGTCGAGTTGTAATTGGCAGATTCTCTCGTGATTAACAAGTTGGAATGTGAGACGAATCCAATGCCTTCTCTTGATTTATCTCCTCGAGCTCGGTACGGGACCGATGTATAGGAGAAATTTAAGCTATACACTGGTATCTTCTGCATTTACACTGTTCCTTTTTGGCTATCATTCCTTGAGCACTGCTCATCTGCATTTTGGAATCCAGAAAATTCTGTACATTATACTTACTTCCTTGTTGCCTTTGTCTTTGGGTGAATAATTTTCAAGATTTACAGCTACAGTAGTTCATATGTGAATTTTCACTTTTGCAGTATAATCAGTACGGTGTCTGTCAGCCTGAACGTTTTGTTTTCCGCCCTGGATCTTGTTTAATGTGTTAACGTACCAGCTTCGAATATTGTTAATAGGTCACAAAGTGTTCCATTTTCTTAATTTAAAAATGTTATGCTTATGGTGTCAAAGTAGTTTTATGTCTGTTTGCATCAGAGAAAAACCTTGTATTGTCGTTGTTATATGAAAGTATACATTTAAGAAAGTCCAAATATTATTCTGAATCTTGCGACATGGAAAAACCAGGACCTCTTTGCTCCTGATTGAGATCTTCTACCTTTGTAAATGTTGACTTTATGTGCCTTTATATCACTGACACATTGGTCTTACTATTTCTAAGTCCACATATCAGTGACAAAAAGGCACACAAAGTCACTTGCTCCACGGTCTCAGGCATCACTCCTAGCTCTGACTGCCCCTTCTGCGCAGTGACGGAAGAAACAAATTGACCACCTATTCGTGAGCTTCCCTGCTAATTGTGCTTTCTGGGATCGTCTCCTCAGGCTAGCTGATGCAGTCTCCCACGCTTACACATCTTGGCCTCCTCTGTTTTTCAACACAGCTGCTTTGGATTGCATGGAAACGCATGGAACAAGGTGTTTGACAACGTGTCCCTCAGCTTCCCTGCCTGCATGATCAGCAATCATCTCTGGCTCGCACGTGCTCCGCATTCTGCTCCAGCGGGCATTCTACTAGTTGATGTAAGCACTTTCTCAGCAATGAAAAAAATTCAGTTGACCACCCCATCGTAGTTTTCCTCAAAAAAAAAAAAAAAAAAGCGGGGGGGGGGGGGGGGGGGGTGGGGGCATACATTTTAATCTTTATGATCTGACGATGCTTTAGTTGTCTATTCCTGTGTTCTTTAGATCTTGGGTAATTAGTAGAACGTGTGCTATAATGCTATACAACTCAAGAAGGGTCTCGTTCCGGACCCAGACCAAAGACTATAAGCATGCTATAGTTTTACCAAAAAAAAAATACACAAGGATTGTATTGACATGAACAATGCCTGTATTAAGTAACTGTAGGAGTATTATGGGGTGACCAACTGACAAATAGTAGATTACGATATAACCCATGGTACAATGGTGTGTTTCATGTTATTGCAGTCATTATGATTTGGGTTTGTTCAAACTATGTCCAGCTGACAGTGCGATCGAATCTTTCCAACATCTTGTTTCGATATGGTTTCTAATCAGAACATTTTTTGCTTCTCACGATCTTATTGTTTCTCACGCGTTGAACACCTTTAATTAATCCTTCGACCTGGCTGAAAGTGGTGGAGGTCTGGAGGATCCATTTTTCCCAGATTAATCATCAATCTTGCATTCCCTCAGCGTTTCTACCTTCTCTTGTCTGCGTTAATACAAGTCTGGTGGAGTTACCCTGGCTTCTTCTTTTCCTTCAAAGTGCACAAATAGGTCATCGTGAAGTTGTTCCCATGAATAGATTGATCCAGCAGGCAATCCGATGCATATGTATTACATGCCAAAATTTTCTATTTTGGAACATACGTTTAAAATAATACAGTCATTTACTAATATTTTAAATAATTTCTTAACAGTTGTAATTTAAAATAATTTAATTTGGGCTGCAAAAAGCATTCATAAACAAAAGTAGGAAGCGGCAAAACTATCTAGACAAGCCATCAGAGGTTGCGGTAGGCTTAACTTCCGAACCTCTGAAGTAAACCCAAAAATAAAATACCTTTTGTTGCTTCATTGTTTTTTTATTAATGATAAATGAGTCTTGTTGGACTTAATGAAACAATATAAAGCATGAGAGAGGTTCGATCATTTCTCTAATTCAACATACATGCATTTCACATATTCATCACAGATCACATATCCAACAACATACCACATATCTAGCAACAGATCACAATAATTTAAAGATAATTAATAGGTAGCAACGACATATAAGTGTTCATCCAAGCATATTTACAACAAAATTTCACAAGTGTTCATATGCCTACAAGCTAAGGATCCACATTAACATGCGCAAACGACCAAATATAGTCTACTAGGTTCCTCTTAGACGCAATATGATCGTTCCAGTTCTTACCAATCAAGCTCTGATCGTGGCTTACCGGTGCGTGCCCTGTCCGGTCACATAGTTCTGGATGCTTGGCCAAGCCACCATTAGAATCAAAATATGCACCTTCAGGATTAACAAGGTGATGCATAATGAAGCGACATATCCTTGATGTAATGTCATGTAGTATATAGCCGCTATGGCCATATAAGCCTTTTCAGTTGGTGTGTGTTGGCGCGGGATACGCGCACCTTTTATGACCGCAAGCGCACGGGTCAGTTGTAGTAGCTTTTCCCTTAGAAGAGTATTCCAAGGTTTATCGAATCCAAGGACCGGCAAGCAAACTAATAGGCATTCTACTATTAAACCCAGCAAACTAAACCTAAGCATTAAGCACAATTGCATATACAGGAAACACGAGAGAATCGGAGTGAGTTGTTGTTGTGCCGATCGGCAAGGGGGCCATGCCGATCGGCACAGAGAACGAAACAACGAAAAGAATGTTGAGTTCCAAAGCCAATAACAAAGCTAACGAGTCTTAGCCGTATATGAGTGAAGCACACACCAGTAGCACAAGTTGCAGTTCATAGCAAACTACTATAGTCCAATGAAGCACATCAATCTATCATCTCCTCTAGTCCCGCACCTATGCACCTAAGCTGTTTGCTGCGACCCTGTCACGGCGGCGGCTAATAAGGCAAAGGAAAGGCACTACGGTGAGCATCTATTAGCATTGCATCACTATTAAGTTTTTGCTGCGATCCTTTGACGACGGCGGCTAATAGCGCTAATAGCTAAACAACACCGACAAGATAAACAACGCACCAACTATTGCATATGAAGATGGTGCCGATCGGCACAAGGGTTGTGCCGGTCGGCACGACATGAATATAGCAAATTGCAACAAGAAGGAAGACATAGAGGGGAAACAAGATCGAAAGCAAGCATGAACAGGAAGTAGATCGACCAAATTGAGACGCATAGAACATCACCTTCATCATATACCGCGACGACGATATCATCCGGCTCTTGAACCTTGGTTAATTGAATTCATAGACTAACTAGGGCCTAAATTAGAGCTTCACCACGAGGGTTGACTCCTCTTAGAATCCTAGCTAGCTCCTCCAACTCACCAACTAGAGAAGATCTAGACAACTAGGCTACATGGTGAAACCGGCGGCGTTACACCGCAAGTTTTGGCTCTCAACTCTAAATACTTTGATAATGTGACAATGAGGTGCTCCAGGGGGCGTCCCTTGGGTTACATATGTAGTAGGGAGGCCCCTGGAGCGTCCTCCACCCGTTCTAACTCGGACTCTATTTCCCTTTTCGCAGCTCCGCCTTCTAAAAATCATATCTCCATCGTCCGGACTCCAAACGAAGCAAACTAGGAATCTATCTTGTAGCGCACGAAAAGGTCTACAACTTTGGTGTTCAACCAAGCTTCAGGAAATGTTGTCTTCGTATCCAAAAACGCGTTGCAAGATATTCTGTCCTGATTCGGACTTCTCTGCACAGTACTCATTGCGGGCCCCATATCTCCTAGCTCCGGAGTCCAAATAATGTCATGCATATGTGTTCCGGAAAGCACTCGATGAGATCTTCAACTTTGGTATTCAACGGATTTGCATTTGAGGTCGTCTTGAACTCCAAATCCTCGTCACAAGATGTTGCTGTCCTGGACTCCGCGAAAATCTCCATATTTCGGGAATATTTTGGGTGAGCCTTCTAGAGGACTTGGAAACCAAGCAAATGAGTTTGGGCCTTGCGTGTTGGGCTTCATGGACGTCCAAGGAGTTCTTGAGGTGCCGCGGGCTGAAGCTTCGACCCGTCATTGATGCATAATTCGCCCCACTTGCTTTGTATGTCGTATTTCACCTAAAATGACACAAAAACACAAAAAGACACTAAAGAAGCAAAACGTCATGAGTAGTGGCAATAATCAATACAATATGGTGGATGATCATCGATATACTAAGAGAATTTGGTGCTAAAAGGTCGTCATAATGAGCACCAACAACACCCCCATGCTTAGCTTTTGCTCGTCCTCGAGCAAATCTAAACACAAAAATTCTCCTAATAGAAGATCAGCATTGCAATCATGCTATATGGTTTGCAATCATCAGGATACATGCATCTCCCCCATGCCTAGTCAATTGAGTATTCTATTGATTATCCAACTCATAAATTTCAAAGTTCAGAGAAAGCAAGCCTCAACGTATAACCATCCACAAAGCTTAATCATGGAAACACATGCATAGTAAAAGTTTCAAATCACTCTCTAACTCAGACATGTACTTATAAAGTTTTCATAAAAGAGTATGTCTCAACCAAGAATCAAAAACTTCAAAACAAAGGTCAAATGTACACTCAACTTTCAAGTCTCTCAAACAGCCATGAAGGAACCCTATGCTACAAATATATTTAGCGGAAGCTTGCAAGAGTAGCTTGGTAGGGAAATTGTTCTAGCAAATCCAAGAAATTCAAGTCAAATGAGTTTCTAACTTGGCATTACAGAGAGCTTGTCAAAAAGGTCATTGGAAATAAAACGTAAGAGAGTGGAAACACACGCTTTAGAAAGGTGGACTTGTGTAAATGGCAAAGAGTGATCCCGAGGCACAAATGAAGTCCAAGGTATCGGATTGCACAAGGTTGGAAAGATAGAGTTTCAGCCAAAAGTATGCACTTACTTGAAGGATAATGGCTTATGCACAAATTGTTTCTTTGAAGCCTCTTCTTGCAACTTGATATATCAGCATGGCTTGAAGTTCCTTCCATCATCATTTTCCTCTCACAGACAATCTGAAAGTTCTTGTATTTATTTTCCTGAAATAACTGAATGCTGGATGTCACTCCTAGTGCTGGTGCCGATCGGCACAAAGGACCGTGCCGGTCGGCACAATGTGTATATCCATCAAACATCCTCTGTTGTCTCCAATTCTTGATGCACTGAATTCCAGACTGTCTCCGCGATGACTTGCTACTTCTATGGAGTCTTTCTTTTCTTTTTCTTTTCCTTTTTTTTCTCCTTAGAAGATCTTCCATTGATGTAGGCCTTCGTCTTCAGCAAGATATCTTCATATTTGTGCATAAAACCATAGAGATAGTGCAATGGCTCGACGAAGAACTCATATCATAGGTTGTGGACAAAGAAAAGATAACACCAACAAAGAAATATAGGTTTAAAGGTGGGATATCCATGCGAAGTTTGCACAAACTCTAGTGTAGAATGGGCAAGCATGAATAGAAAGGCTAGAAAACAAGTGAAAGCTACGCAAATGAAATGACCAGATTAAAGCTCTTCAACCAAAAAGAAAAACACTTGACCCAAATGTAAAAGTGAGGATTGCAAAACCTATGGTTCTTATATTGATGCTCAATATGGCTGTGGTAGGTATTGACTATTGTAGAAGATAATCAACTCGAGGTATAGAGACATATAACATTGAAGTACATTTTTCAAAAAGCATACAACGTCCTGAGTTATTGAGATCATTGATTGCAAACAGAAAGCATGTGCATGAAAGGTAGCTCATGGGGTTTTGTCAAAGGCATAGCAATCAAATCACAATGATTCTCGGAGCTGAAATTTAATTAGTGAGGTTCATATTAATGTGTAGGGGAAGACTAACATATCAAGAATCAAGCTAAGCATACAACAACAGCAACATTCATCACTTCTTCAAATCAATGAGAGCACCAAAGTATTGATTGTTGATAACAAAGATAGCACCACGACGTTGTTTATTCAAAAACTAACCAAAAGATAAACTAGGTTGAACTCCTAGCAGCTCTACAAAGTCTAATTTAGATACGAAAGAAACAAGCAAAGTAAGACCAAAGAAGAACTAAGTAGCAGATGTTGGGCCACTAACAGCGTTAGCACCTACCGTTACAAAGTTAGAGGAGAGGGAATAGTACTTAGCTCTTGTTGCAGAATCACCGAAGCTCGCATATGCCGATCGGCATCAACGTTGTGCTGGTCGGCAGAAGGGTTGACGGCGGTTGCTCCCGTCCTATTTCCAATGAACGCAACAAAGAAAACTGAGTATATGCAATATGATAGATCATAGGGTTAGCTTGAAACAAAATTTTCATAGAAATACCTACGGTTCGAGTTGCCAGTCCCCGGCAACGGCGCCAGAAAAACTTGTTGGCGCGGGATACGCGCATCTTTTATGACCGCAAGCGCACGGGTCAGTTGTAGTAGCTTTTCCCTTAGAAGAGTATTCCAAGGTTTATCGAATCCAAGGACCGGCAAGCAAACTAATAGGCATTCTACTATTAAACCCAGCAAACTAAACCTAAGCATTAAGCACAATTGCATATACAGGAAACACGAGAGAATCGGAGTGAGTTGTTGTTGTGCCGATCGGCAAGGGGGCCATGCCGATCGGCACGGAGAACGAAACAACGAAAAGAATGTTGAGTTCCAAAGCCAATAACAAAGCTAATGAGTCTTAGCCGTATATGAATGAAGCACACACCAGTAGCACAAGCTGCATTTCATAGCAAAAGGTAAACTATTATAGTCCAATGAAGCACATCAATCTATCATCTCCTCTAATCCCGCACCTATGTACCTAAGCTGTTTGCTGCGACCCTGTCACGGCGGCGGCTAATAAGGCAAAGGAAAAGGCACTACGGTGAGCATCTATTAGCATTGCATCACTATTAAGTTTTTGCTGCGATCCTTTGACGACGGCGGCTAATAGCGCTAATAGCTAAACAACACCGACAAGATAAACAACGCACCAACTATTGCATATGAAGATAGTGCCGATCGGCACAAGGGTTGTGCCGGTCGGCACGACATGAATATAGCAAATTGCAACAAGAAGGAAGACATAGAGGGGAAACAAGATCGAAAGCAAGCATGAACAGGAAGTAGATCGACCAAATTGAGACGCATAGAACATCACCTTCATCACATACCGCGACGACGATATCATTCGGCTCTTGAACCTTGGTTAATTGAATTCATAGACTAACTAGGGCCTAAATTAGAGCTTCACCACGAGGTTGACTCCTCTTAGAACCCTAACTAGCTCCTCCAACTCACCAACTAGAGAAGATCTAGACAACTAGGCTACATGGTGAAACCGGCGGCGTAACGCCGCAAGTTTTGGCTCTCAACTCGAAATACTTTGATAATGTGATAATGAGGTACTCCAGGGGGCGTCCCTCGGGTTACATATGTAGTAGGGAGGCGCCTGGAGGCGTCCTCCACCGACCTATACACGAGATCTAACAAAAGGAAACAAATCTAGGTCGGTTCACTCTATTTTCCTTTTCGCAGCTCCGCCTTCCAAAAATCTTATCTCCATCGTCCGGACTCCAAACGAAGCAAACTAGGACTCTATCTTGTAGCGCACAAAAAGATCTACAACTTTGGTGTTCAACTAAGCTTCAGGAAATGTCGTCTTCGTATCCAAAAACGCGTTTCAAGATATTCTGTCCTGATTCGGACTTCTCTTCACAGTACTCACTGCAGGCCCTATATCTCCTAGCTCCGGAGTCCAAATAATGTCATCCATATGTGTTCCGAAAAGCACTCGACGAGATCTTCAACTTTAGTATTCAACGGATTTGCATTTGAGGTCGTCTTGAACTCGAAATCCTCGTCACAAGATGTGCTGTCCTGGACTCCGCGAAAATCTCCAGATTTCGGGAATATTTTGGGTGAGCCTTCTAGAGGATTTGGAAACCAAGCAAATGAGTTTGGGCCTTGCGTGTTGGGCTTCATGGACGTCCAAGGAGTGCTTGAGGTGCCGCGGGCAGAAGCTTCGACCCGTCATTGGTGTATAATTCGCCCCACTTCCTTTATATGTCGTATTTCACCTAAAATGACACAAAAACACAAAAAGACACTAAAGAAGCAAAATGTCATGATTAGTGGCAATAATCAATACAATATGGTAGATGATCATCGATATACTAAGATAATTTGGTGCTAAAAGGTCGTCATAATGAGCACCAACAGTGTGTCCTGCACACATGAGAAAAACACACATCAAGATTGCATCAATGAAAACTGACAAACTACTATAACTACTATAAAACTTGTTATCCATGTCCTGCACACATATAAGCCTTTAGGCTGTTTTCGAACTGGGTAACCACGTGCAAACGTCGTAAGCGTTACATTCATATATACGACAACATATCAACAAAGTGTACAAATGAGGGACCTGAAGTGTCATGTACGTAGTACCGGGTAGTTCCACCTCTAACCCATTTTGTTTGGCCGATTCGCAGGGTTCTCGCCTCCTAGATTATGAACATAATATCTGTACCCACTGTTACAAAAGTAAACAACGCCGAGTGAGCATGATTGTGGATATAATTAACGGAATCGTTGAATATTGATAAGAGACCACAGATCAGTACTTACTCCTCTATGACTTTGCAGAACATCAAGTAACTTTTAAACTTATAGTCGAGGGAGTCAAAACCCAAACCCTTCCTTGCTTTGGATATATCAAGAAACAGATCCAGTGGTTACTACACAAAGAATTATCCACTCCTGTGCTATTAACAGTGAAATAAATAACATGATTGACAAACTTACTCATAGTTGTAAGGGGCCAAGATGCAATGTCTGTCTCACCATTCGTACATGCGTTTAGTTACCTACGTATGTTGAAACATGCCTTCCTGACGCTCTCGGCCATTTTCTCGAGTATATTGTCGCATTTTTTCGGCGACATGCTCTTGTATGGTTCATTTCTCACATCAATTCTAGGGTCAGGTGTGATTAGCGAGTGAGATGTGGTGTAGGAACCCAACATGCTTTTGATCATAGTGGCACCAAATGCTAAACAAGAATTTTCGTTAGTAGTCCTTATTAATCATGTTCATGGCGAATGGAAAGATTGAAAGCACTTACATGCACCAAAGAATTATCTTTGTCACGTCGATCAGATCGAGACAAGAGGGTGATGGATATCCTCAAAAGGCACGTTCATCTCAAAACCAATGTTGTTGTACACTAGATGAATTAAATGCCTTTGGAGCATGCTTTAATGTACTACTCGTGAAATCTATGCATTACCCAATCACACTTTTCATAGAGGAACTTTCTTGGAATGAGTGGCATATGCCATGCGCGTAATTGGGAAAATCATCTTGTTGATAATCCCTAAGATCCTACTGGGACACTGGCTTCATCGTACGTACATGCCACCTTAACGGTCTTCCCCTTAGGTTTCTTCTAGAGTGTGGGGCCATGCTCTGATAAAAATCTTCTACTTAAAGAAATTTGGTGATTTCCTCGGAATAGGTTAGTGGATCTCCTCCCCCTCCATCATAAATCAAAAATCTATCCGTCATCTACAACAATAAAAAAGGAATAAGAAATAATAATAAACTAAAATAAAATACACATATCTACATACCAAAAAGATATTTACATCAAATAATTTATTTTAAAGAAGACTAAATCAAATTCTCAATCCTCCCTCTCTCATGCATATGTGGTGTATACATCGAAAACTTGATCTACAAAATTTAAATACAAAACCCAAAAAAAAACAGCATAAGGACATGGAGACTTAAATAACTAGATGGGATCTATTAAATCCCTAGCGAAAATGAGTGGAATCATCTCAAATCAAGCGAAAAAATATGCAAACCCTAGGTCAACTTTTTCCACAAAATTGACCTTGAAATCGACATCTAAACACAAAAAGGCTCTATTTTTTAATTTTTCTCAGTCGTCCATATGACGGAATTTACCTCCTAGGTCAAATCCACGAAAACAAACCTTCCCTCCTATTTTTTAATTTTTCTCAGTCGTCATATGGACACCCTCATCGAGGTCAGCCCGATATTTCGGGGAAGAAGACATCGCGTTTATATATGTCGAATAACAGTGGTGGGAAAAATGACGTCAACGACGTCAGCCACTAGTGAGGTTGAGTAGTGATGGATGGGATGACGTCATCGTCCGCCACTATTGTGTTACATTGTAGTGGCAGGCGCAATTATGTCAGCGGCAGCCAGTGTTGTCTTCGTATTAGTGGCAGACGCCTATGACATCATGACGTCCGCCACTGCTAGCTCTTTTCCGGTAGAGGATGGTGCTGACATCATCCGGGCGCCGCTGATCCACGCTCGGGGTTCTGTAGCCGCACTGACGTCATCCCGTTCGCCACCATTTCCTGCTACAGTACCCGACGCCGCTATTGTAATGACGGAAGGCCAATGTGCCACTGCTATTTTGCCTCTTCCGTCACTGCAGGCTCTGATTGTATTAGTGAGTATATCTAGTAGCTGCCTTGATGTCAGAAATATTTGACATTGGAGTACGTCATAAAGCTATATGGTGACAGGATTGTGACTTATTTCTAGTATCAAAAAGAAATATGCATAATAAATTTACTTATATTCTAGTATCAAATAAAATTGGGGATGTAGCTCAATTGGTAGAGCATTATCACACGCTTTGATATAAGGTACGGGGTTCGATTCCTCGCATCTCCAAATCATCTTTTTTTTCTTTCCCTCTCGTAAAGAAGAACGCAGAATTGGACGCGGGAAGCAGCAGTAGACTATGGATTTTTATGAATTTATTCCTTCCGTGTGAGGTGTACTTATTAGTAGGTATACCGTATATCCATACCCGACCAATCAAAGTAATAAACAGATCGCGTAATATCGTTATGAACGAACCTTTTTGCCTGATTTCCTGCGGGGAAATAAGTAGAAAACTGATGGATAATACAGGTAGCAGGTCAATCGCGCAAGACCATGGTTAACGCGTTGGCAAGCTTTGCAAGCTGGCCAGGTCGTCCTCCTCCTTGCCAATCGGCGACGTCACCATCAGCAGCAACGGTGTCTAGGGTTGTGCTGGGTGGCTCAGCAAAGGTGGCGCGCGGCAAATGCAGCTAGGTTTAGGCTGGCGGCGCGGCGGTGGTGCTTGGTTTAAGCTGGCGGCACGACAACGGCGGCTAGGGTTGGGCAGTGGCGGGCCGTCCGGGCTTCCAAGACCCAACTATCTTTTTTTCTTTAATTTTTTTGACTGGAAATAGGGGGGATTCCCTTACTGTGTTTTTATTGAAATTAGTGTGTTAATTGTACAGTTTGTTAGCAGAAAAAGATAAATTTGTCATGGCGAGCTTTAGGCTTGGCTTTGCTCTATGCATAATGAGTCAGAAGAACTCCCGAAACTGTTGCTTCCATCTTACAAAGGAAAGAGTTGCACCATTGATGATTATGCCAGTCGTGTGTAACCAGATTGCCCAAGCCTTTTTTCTTTAATTTTATTTTATTTGGTGCCTTGTTGTGGAGGTCGTCCCGAACGTCACTGCTATTTCTCAAATAGGACTGGCATATGTCAGCCTAGCGGCGGGCGGTTTGTCGCCACTGCAGGCTCAAATTACCCACCACATAAGGCTTTTATTGTACCAGTATTTTGTCACTGCATTATGAATTATTCTAGTATAAAAATAATTACAGTAATATTAATTTAATTATATTATAATATTAAATAGAATTGGGGATGTAGCTCAATTGGTAGAGCATTGTCATGCGCTTTGATAGAGGTACGGGGTTCGATTCCTCGCATCTCCAGTGTATCTTTTTTTTTTCTCTCGATCTTTCCCTCTTCTCTTAACAGAACGCTTAACTGAACACGGAAAGCATACCGACCTTGGATTTTTATGAATTTATTTCCGGTGAGATATACTGCAACTTATTAGTTGGTATATCTATATCCATACCGGTCAAAATATTGAACAGATCGCGTCACTATCGTCATGAACGAAATTTTTTGCCTTATATCCTGCGACTGAAAAATAAGTAAAAAACTGATGGCATAATAATACTGGTAGCAGATCAATCCCGCGAGATCATCGTTAATGCGATGGCAAGGTTTGCGAGCTTGGCCAGGTCGTCGTCCTCCTTGGCGATCGGCGACGTCACCTTCTGCTGCCGGAACCACCGATCGCACACCTCTGTCGCCTCCACCGTCCGGCCGAGGCACGTCTTGGCGTCGGCGTACCTCCGTTCACTCGCCGCGGCGTGGCAGGCCGGCTGGTTCAGACGCACCACCGCGTCGTATACTTGCTGGCACGATCGGAGTCCGATGAACAGAGGGCCTCGGCCAAAAGCGCCGGCGACCAGCTCGTCGAGTCTGGCCTTGGTGGCGGTGGCGTTGGCCGTGGTGAGGTCGACGGCGACGAGCGCGAGGTCGCTGTAGTCCGCGGCGCCGGCGCTGTGGCCGGTGAGGGTCGACAGGCAGAAGTCGAGGGTGAAGGAGTTGTTGCCCGCCGCGTAGGCGTCCGTGCACGCCGGTGGCACCGCTGGGGGGCTCGCCGGCGACCTCTGCTACGGCGAGGATCAGGACAGAAACACGAAAACCGGAATGATATTTTTTGACTGGTGAATGAGGAGGCCATGGAGGCTATGGTCACCATTGTTACTGCTAAGAATAGTACTGATCCCCCACTCTGTGGCGGACGAAGCAGAAGCCTATTCTATTTATAGAATGATGATGAAGCTCGTTACACGTTATGATCGGAATGCAATTTTTTTTTGCGTGGAATAAATTTATTGTATCGCGCAACATTCCATCGTTCTCTTTTCATTGATTGGCAGATCAATACATACCATTTCGGCCCGATAAATTTTTCTGATTATATCTGAAACAATATTATTACTTAAACAATGCACACTTTTTTTTGGGAACACTAAAAATGCATACTATTTACATCTTGTTCAATACATTCCACACCGGACATGCGCTATATATTTGGATTCAGACGGCATTAATGAAATTCTTTAACTTGTGACTTAAATTTTCCCTCAAAAAAAAACTTGTGACTTAAATTTGTATCTGGTTTCTAAACGAGGACTGCTATACGTCCGACCCCGTACTACGACTGGAGTACGACCCTCATCTAGTCATCTTGAACCCACAATGGCGCTCAAATTTTTCCACGCAGGTCCAAATTTGCAGCATCAAGGAGCTTGTTGTTATCACACAGGTGATCCAAGTCCTACTGCAGTGGGACGTTTGGATAAGATGTATAGTTATTATCTTTCAGGCCTCCTTTGGATTGAAGGAAAAATTTTCCTTTCCTGCGTTTTTCCTGTGAAATTGAACTGTTTCCTGTGAATTCCTGTGCGATTCCTGTGAAATTCCTGTGTTCCAAGGAGGCCTCATTTGTCAAGAAATTCCTCGCAAAAAAATTGTCAAGAAATTAACTAAGACGTTTGGATCACCTTTAGTTTTTAAAGGCTGGTTTCATAGAAATTATAGGGGTTCAAACAGGCTCTTATTTCAACCGAGAAAGAATTATCTTTAATTTTCAACTATTTTTAGGGGGCCGGAATTGCTTCACAGGGAGCGACGATCATGCAAACCTGGTTTGCAGATATTTGTGTACGGACAAGCCAGGCTAGGCGACTTCTTTTGAATTACCAGTGCTAAGATATTTAGGAACCAAACAAATGAAAAAGTACTTTTTTTCTATGCACTACAGGATTCATTGAATAACACCTAGATACTGCTATTCTGCTAAATATATAATATGTACGATCCGCTAAAAAAAAGATATTACATATACTACAAATCTAATCTATCTATCTAATCTAAACTAATAAAGCACGAGTCCTGCAACCAATCTAGGCACCTTCTACATACTATACCCACCAATCCGGAGCCTTGGATTAAAATGGGGTAACTCCATCCAAGCACACAATGGAAAGATGTAGAAACTCCTCCCCTCTTACTCATTTTTTTTAACATGTGTCATCGGAGAAAATTAAACTTTTTTCACCACTCCCTTCCACCGTACCCCGCACCAGCATGACGTCCTCCCTCCCCAAACCGCGCCTCCTTCTGTGATTGCGTTTCACTTTCCAAAAGTCAAAGTAATTTCCTTTTTCCTACATGCGGCTCCAGTGAATTAATTTACTTTTTTAATTTCCTTACGTCAACGTTGCCTTGTATATCTTTCTCCCTGTATATCTTTCTCTTTCTTATAACCTCAAGTGTAGGCTACACTTTCCAAAATACATGCGGCTCCAGTGAATTAATTTACTTTTTTTTCCTTACGCCAATGTTTCCTTGTATAGTAGCGAATTAATTTCATTTTTCTTTCTTCCTTCTCGGCGTGGCTCCAGTGACGGTGGCATGGTGTTCTCGCCGGCGTATTCTTCTTGCCGTGGTGGAGGTGCGATCCGATCGTGGAGTCGACAACCTCGACGTCCTGTTTGTTGGTCACGGAGCCGACGATCTCGACGTCTTTGTTGTTGGCCGCGGAGCCGACGACATCGACGCGCACTGCCGGTGTAGACGATATCCTTCCGTGGATCTCCGAGCACACGACCAAGACGCGTGCCCCATCTTAGATGATCTCGACGAGAGTGCATCGCGGACCGAACGGCATCGACTCACGCCGCCGCCGCCTGGTGGCGGGCTGCCTCCCATCGCGGAGCTGAGGGACGGGAAAATCGGCTGATAGAAACAAGTGAACCAGGTAAATTTCGTCCGGCACGCATGCTATCTGTGGTCTGTGATCCATTTGTTTTTATCTATTGCCTTCATGTAAATTGATCCTAACTGTGCCTTAATTTGCTTAATTCGTTTGCCGGGTGGTGATGCTTTCCACCAGTTTATTATTTAGCATGTGGTTCAGTTGTGGCATGGCCTGATTTTTTAGTGTTATCTTCATCAGGGTTTACTTCTGATTCTAACTCTTTCAATTTGCTAACAGTCAAAGCGTTTTTCTACTGCCGTGTTGCCCATACTTTCAATAACTTCTTTCAGTTTGCATCAGACTGACTCCAACACAGAATGCAAACCCATATGGATCTCCTTTCCTACTGTGCATCACCAAATCTCTCTCCAACAGTCTATGCAAACAAGGAGGCATTTTACATTAGCAGGAGAGAGGAGATGTAAATATACCTCGCCTCTCTCCTCAAATGCATTCTCTGCGAGCAGCGCTGGCGAGCGGAGGCGCGGGGCGAGCGCGGCAGGGTGGCGAAGGCGGAGCAGCGAGCGCGGAGGCGCGCGCGAGCTCCACCTCCCCTCGTTAAACTCCGAACAACGACAGCCTTCGCCGCCTTGTGGACCAGCCACCACCAATCCACGGCGGAGAGGCACCGATGGCGGCAACGGCGCGGCATCAAGGGCGGATCTTTGCTGGAGAGGACGAGTCGCTCACGGATGGAGCTTGCTTGCGCAACAACAATGGAAGCCCATCTTCGTCTTCCAATTTCGGGCATCTGTTCATGCCGTCGTCGCAGGCCACAGGGAGAAGAAGGCTGCGGCACGGGGCGGGCGGCGGTGGTGAGCTGCGGCGGCGGCTACGGCGGTGGCGGGAGCGGGGCGCGGGGCGAGCTGCGCATGGGGGGAGCCGTCGGCAGCCAACTGACGCTGGGTTGCTGGGGCGCCGGCGCGCGGAGCACGCGTCGCGTGGAGGCGGTGGCGCAGCGTGGGCTCGCAGGGGACGCGACGCGGGAAGCACGGCGCAGCTGGGTCGCAGGGAGGCGCGGCGCGGGAAGGCAGCGGCGCAGCGTCTGCGCCGCTGGGAGGCGGTGGCTTCGCCGAGCTGCTCGATTTGATTCACTCCATGCAAAAACAGGTCAACGGATATCTCAAAGCAAAGCACCCAACTTGAGAAACGAACCATCTGCCAAAGCGCCAAGGCAAGTAGCATCAGTTCTTGTTGCCTGCCTCGATCTTGCAAACACGTCGGTACCCGGTTCGTGCGTTGTGTGTGATCAGAGCTTCTGATCCACCGGCCAGCCGGCGTGCATTTCTTGGTTGTGGCCTCTCGGCGGGCGGCAACAGCGGGCTACTCCTGCCTGCCAGAGCTGTGCCATGCCAGAGCTAGCGCGGCGCGCGCGGCCAGCGGCGGCGCGAGCTGGGAGGCGCGGCGCGACGCGGGCTTGCAGGCGTGGCGCGGGAAGGCGGAGGCGCGAGCTCGCGCGGAGGCGAGCGCGGCGCGTGCCCGTCGTGGCTCGCTGCGAGTTTGATTGGAGATGGAAATGCAGCTACTGTCGGAGATGGTGTTTTGAGAAAAAAGGCAAACTACTTTTATGAAAGGCAAAAGTTGCTTTGCATCTTTAAAGTGGCTCTCTTGTTGGAGTCAGTCCAGTGGAATAAAATCCTAGGCAATTTTACATCATGTTTGTGTTGTCTGGAACTCTGGATACATTATATCTTCATTGTCTAAAAGATGGTGACAGCTTTTGCATCAATGAACGAAATCATCTTTGGCCCCTCTTACCCAAAACCGTGCCACTGCCAGCTTCCCATACATCAGTTTTATTTGCCGATATTGCAGTCAATCTTTTTTGTCACTGGTTCAAACGTGGATCATCTTCTGATTTGGTTTGTCAAGAATCATGGGTGATAGTATTTGTTGGCACAGATTTTGGCACTCCTAAAATAGTAGCCAAAAGATGATTATAATTCACAATTCAATATTGAAAAAATTAAATATTTAATCTCCCATGTGTTATGGAGGAAATATACATGTGGAAATAAATATTAAATATTAGTAAAGTCAAAAAAATGGTGTCGATACAGCTTTCTATGAAAATAGGCAACCCATTGGCTGCTAACTCTAAGCATACGAAATTACGAACAAGTTTGTATAAGCTCTCGTATACTTATTTAGCTGCACCTGCATGTGCACGTGCTAGTGAAAAACTACACCAGGCCCATATTGTCAAAGGTAGCGTCCCCGCAAGCACAAAGCTCATGTGTCTCTAGCTTCCCTACGTAAAAGAAAATACGTATAGATATACGTGGCGGATCGAACAAACGCCGGATGGAGATTATATAATTTTACTCATACGTAACTGAAAGAAATACCGAGTAACCACATGGTTCATCGTGTTAGCTATCACAAATGTCTTCATAGAGTAACTGAGCTAGTCTTTTTCTCACATGAGACAAATACGTATATACGCGGCCATATGGCCGGAAGCTAATCAAGTCCTTTTTCTTAATCACGTGATCAGCCCACATAACAGCGGCCCAAAGAGTGTGCAGGAGGAGGAGAAGAAAATATCCCCGCAAACTGCAGCTCGCGCGCTGGGTTTTCAAACACAAAGATTGCCCTGACCAAGTCTTTGCAGTTAGTCAAAAGACTTTCACGTCCTGCAAGTATCAAACTTAGCCGCTAAGGTGATCCAAAATCCAAAGGAAAGAGCGGGAGAATTACCGCCAATCTCTGAAAAGCACCG
The DNA here is from genome assembly GCA_012490785.1 of Eragrostis nindensis. Lineage (NCBI taxonomy): Eukaryota > Viridiplantae > Streptophyta > Magnoliopsida > Poales > Poaceae > Eragrostis > Eragrostis nindensis. The sequence goes on along the minus strand of JAAXCT010003137.1, from coordinate 4,225 downwards.
CCTCCTTTCCCTATAAATACAGGGCAGGCCGGGAGACGAACAAACACACATAGACATCGCCCATCAACACCACCGTCAGGCTGCCGGAGCGCTCAACCACAACGCAAAGCACCGCCAGGCTGCCGGAAACACCCACCGCTCATCTGCAAATCACCCACACCAATAACTCGCCGAGAAAGAGAGAGCCCAGGAAGAAGAGCACTTGCATCGCTGCTGCGTCGACGAGAGGCTCCGTAAGGTGAGCGTTCGGCACAACCGCCGGCGACGCATCCGCTTCTTCTCCGTCCTTCAAATCAAGGAGTTTTCTTCTTCCTTCTTGCTCTCGCCGGCCTCTCGCTGGTGCTTCGCATGCCTTCCTGCTAGTATCTTCGGATACAAAGCAGGGACAACATCAAGGCCTCGCCGTCGATCTGGTCCATCGATACAGATCACGGCGAGAGAGGTGAAGGCCCAGCCATCGGTTTGGTTTGGTCCGTTGATACAAACCAGGATGGGAAGAGTACCTCGTTTCTTCGGTTCGGTCCGTTGATACGAATCAAGAACAGGCACTGATCAAAAAGGCCTCTGCACCCCGCGCACGGGTTGTGCGTTCATCTCCAATACCTGCCATGAGTTGCAGTTGCCAAATTGCCACTGCCGGCCAAGCAAAATCATGCCGGATTATATTGATTCGAACTGCCCTGCATATGGCAGTTTCTTCTATTTTTTGCTTCCGTCGAGAGTGCTCTAAAGAAATTGATAGGCAGAGAGCATCGTATATATTGCAGTTGCATCACGCGTATGTGTATTTTGCATCTGACGATGTGATCGTCTCTATATTCTGAGTGTTATAATCTCAGTTTTGCCGAACCAAACGTCGGTAGTTGTTGTAGTCTATACTCCATGCGTCTGTATCCAAATCAGATCGAAATACAAAATGTTTATCATCGGCAAGATTGCATACGTGACATCATCATCTCATCATGCTTAGCACACAGGCAGGGTGCTGCTCTGTTTATGCCGTCGTTGTATAGATCGACGAACAGCGAGCCTTTACAAGCCATATTCTTGTATCTAAATTCAAAGAATTAGCACCATCATAGGTAGAACGATTATGCATGTCTGCCGTCGTAAGATGAACTGATTTCATCACGGCCATATCCGGCCAATTTGCATACATGATATCAGGTTTGCATCATGCTTAGCAAAAAAGCTAACTGCTGCCCTCTTAATCATGTAAAAACGATCTCTGCATGCTGCATCCTGTTGCATGCTCATTACTAAAAATCCTAAACAGATAGTACTAGCTTCAGACTAGTAAAATTAAAAGATAAAATGTGGTCATCTGTATTCCACACATACGCATACACATGCTAGTTTATGCAACAGTCCCGATATACTTAAAACCTGTCTGGCTTGCGTGCTTAATCTGCCTGACCTTCAAGTCATTGGTAATGATTAATTAAGTGAAATAAACAAACTGACCTTTACTAATTCAGGTCCATACATCTCTGATAAACAAAAGATCAAATTTGTATATGCTACTCTTTGCGCATAGGTCCTTTGATACTATGGTTATGAGGGTAGCAACATCGATGTCTCCTATGAAAGAGTGTCAACCATGCTCTGATTAGATCTTGCGTATGCTTTTTCCATCCTCATGAACCCGTACCTATGATACTGCATCGGTCGGTTTGATCAAACTGAAAATAAAATGAAAGTTATGCATGCATCAGCACATTAGGCAGAGCTATCATCTACTTTGCCAGCTAAAGTCCAAATCAAGCTGCGCAGATGGGCATTGCATAAATATGAAAATTTATGCAGCGCCTTGCAATATAACTAGTGAAATGCACTGGAGGTCCATGAACTTGTCTGTCCGTGTCATTAGGTCCATGAACTTTTATTTTGCAGTTTTAGGTCCACAAACTCTTCTATTTGTGTCATCTAGGTCCATGAACTTTTACTTTGTAGCTATAGGTCCGTGAACTTGTCTTTCTGTGTCATTTAGGTCCATAAACTTGTTAAGAGGTGTACAACACATCCACACCTTCACTAAGCATTCAGATCCTGACATACACACTCATGTGACCTTGGCATATGAGTCCCACTTCTTAGTGCCCTATCCTTCAATTCAAATTCTAGTATCAACCTCGTGCCTGCCTCCGATTGTTGTTTATCGATCCATATTTTCCTCCGTCGAATGTATGTTGCTTTGAGCTCCTTTTTCTGGCAGTTCTCGTAGTAAACACGACCTTGCCGCACCTCGTCGTCGTGGATTAAGATCTTTGGCGTGAACTTGAGTTTAAACGCTTGTGCTAAGGATGGTGATTGCAGATGCATGCATGAACGAGCAAGCCCCCTTCTCTAGCAAGGTTTCACCAGCCTTGACTTTGGTCAAACTCTTATTATGGTGTGAAAAAAAGTTATTGGACCTGGATGACATAGACAAACAAGTTTGTGGATCTAAAACTCCAAAGTAAAAGTTATAGACCTGGATGACACAATTAGACAAGTTCGTGGACCTAAAGCTGCAAAATAAAAGTTCATGGACCTAGATGACACTTGGAAACAAGTTCATGGACCTCTAGTGCATTTTACTCTAACTGAAATGCTCTTCACGCGTAGGAGTATTCTTCAGTCAAAATATCTCAAGTCCCAAAATCATATGTTTCCTCTGCTAGGTTACTGAAATTGCTTGGCTGATATGTATAGTGAAGCTCAAAAGTAACGAACAAACGTCGGTGTGCATCATCATCAGCATATGCATACGCTATGTTTTAAAGAAGAAAATACATTATGATAAAATCTTCGGCAGGCGTTCATCCACGGTGACTAGATCGAAGACGTTTATTTAACTTTTATAGTTTGTAATAGGCATTGCTGTAATCATGTAATTTTCATTTTCATGTTGGAATTATTAATCAGGGGTTTCCTCCATTGGAGATGTAATTAACATAATTTTTATGTAAATATAAGAATTATGGAAGTATGAACTCGCATCCTGATTTTCTACGTATTTGTATGCTTTAAATTCAATTTAAATTCAAACTTGTCTCTTTGGACGTGAAAACGAGGCAGGCCTCGCGCCTCGACCGTTTCCACGCCATCAGATTCTAGCACGCCCGGTGGGACATACTTCCCCCCTCATCTTTGAATTCCAACATAGTTACAGCATATGCCTTTGATGTAAAATGTCAAAGTGAAAATAATTTGATGATATGATATGCACACATGCACGCCTGCAAGAAAACTAACATATATGGTTTCTCATATGACGGAATCATGGCCAGACGTGTGCAAGACATCATGACCATCCGCATCGATTCCCTCTGGATCGATGTTCCAATAATGGCTCCTCTCCAAGCAACAAGCAGTGCTGCATCACTTCCCGCCGCATCTCCGCCGTGGTGGCCCACGAGCAAGAAGTTAGCTCCAAGCCTGTTGGGGATCGCTATTTACGATAATAACGACACCCTTTTTTCCTTTGGTTTTCTAACTACAGGTGAGCTGGGCTGCCGACATTTCGGGTTCCCGGCGGAGAATTAGCGGCAACTCAGGGAGCGACGGAATCGGGGAGCCGACATTGTTTGGGGTGTGAACGCAGTTTCTCCGCCGACTAGCGACGAATTGACGGCGGCCAGGAATGGCGGGCAACCCGGGAGATGAGGCCCGGCTCGATGACGTCCGTGATCCAGACTGGCAAATGACGTCACTTAGTTAGGGTTTCCGTCGATGAACGAAAAGACACTTGTACCCTTGTGACACTTTTGTACGGAATATTCCGCGGGTATAGTGGGTGGCCGAGGGCATTTTGATCATTCCGAAATGACCCTGGCCTTCCCTATAAATACCAGCCCTCAGGCTCCGTAGAACGGGACGGAGGAGAGATTACACCCTTGTAATGAAATGCTGTCTCGTCGTTCCATGAGTGATTTTTGATTGTCTTGTCGGGATTCTTTGTTGCCTTAATGAAGAATTCCCAATATTGGCGCCCACCGTTTGTGCTGCTCGAAAATACCACCCGTGATGCCACACAGAAAGAAAGGAACACCTAGCCAAAAATCACAACCAGCTTCCACTTGCCGGATTTGGAGGAAGAAACTCTCCCTCCCACCCGGCATTCTCGGAAGAAGAAATTCGTTGGGCGTTCATCCAAGACAAGCAAATGGCCGACGAGGCCAATCGGATTTCCGACGCGGCGGAAGCAAGTCCGCCGCTGGAATTCGGCCGAGGCGCTCAAGAT
>JAAXCT010003136.1:0-43784 GCA_012490785.1 Eragrostis nindensis | reverse complement strand
GATGTACCTTACCATTAGTCACATTGCGATGATGTTCTGTTATCTCGAACATGCAGGAAAACTGCATATAAGGGTGGGGTAAAAGAGACCTCGAACATGCAGGGAGAGTGCATATAAGGGGGGGTACAAAGAGACCCCAAGTACACACACATGCCACTGAACCGCGCACAAACTCACACTCACATGCCACTGTGTTAATGTTCTCAATGTCAGTATGGAGATGATCTATTCAGTCACACCTATATATGAGTTGTCCCAGTAAGCAGTAAGCTCTATTACGATTGATTGCAAAGCAGCTGTTACCTTGCTTGCTGTCGGAAGGTTGAAAAGTGTTGCAATGTAAAGAATATGGGAACGCAGAGTGCTCTTAGAATTACAACTGTACTTTAGAATTCTATCAAGCATACGAAGAAAGTTGACATAAAAGATTTACTTTGGATATGTAAAGTTTCACTAGATAGAGCATATACTCAATTCCTCCATACCAAAATCTGCCTCGTTTCTCAGATACTTACTAGTTAATCGTTTGAGTTCGTTTATGGTCCCAGGGAGGTATCTAAAGGCAACATAAATTCTACTGCCTTTAAAGGATTTATCTGTGCCTCAAACATTTTGATTCAAAGTCGCTTCAAAGTTATCAATTGATTCTGTGGTTCTGCCTGTCATGTTTGTAACTCTTGTCCGTTTGATGATTACAGGGCTCAGTATCTTCTGTAGTGGAGTGTCTATTGGCTCTAAAGTATGTGACTAATGGATCAGGTCAAAACATTTCAAACAATGCTGTTAAGACTCCCCTTAGAAGGAGACTGGAACTTCGAGGGGATTCCATGTCTCAGCAAAGAAGTACCCCTCATTCAGGTACGCTCTAATTGTTGTTTCTTTAGAGTTTAAACAAATCAGCTGGTTTAACTTTACTTATATGTTATAAAATTTTATTTTCCCAACTTTATACAGTCAGGTAATTTGTACCTCTAGCATATGTGACATTTCATGTGTTATTAAGGTTTCATCTCCATAGTATCTTATAATTTTTATAATACAAGTAAAATTCACATGGCCAGGTTTTGTTTGCTCTCTTCAAGTTAACTTTGTGGTAACATATGATCATACTCACTTTACTTTTGCAGGGCAAAAGGTCCATGATGTGTTCCAAGCTAAGCGGGGCTCCTACACCGATCTTTCTGCTGCCAAAATTTCAGAGATGTTGCATTCAAGCAGTCTAGAGGTAATTTATAACAAAACATCATATCACGTTTTTTCCGTTCTTGTATCTGGACCTTATTTAACGTAACCATCTTCTCTCAGAATGCCCCTACTCAGTCACTTCTTAGAGTTGTTAATGGCATTCTAGATGAGAGCATTGAGAGGAAAAGAGGAGAAATACCACATGTGAGTTTATTTTCAAGATTTTTCAATAACATCATGTGTGGAATGCATTCTTTTTATCCTTGGTTACCAATGACTAACTTCAGCCTACTGTTCTTGTCTCAGCGTGTTGTTTACTTGTTGCGAAATGTTGTTCAGAGATAGAACATCGATTTTCTATCCAGGCAGATCATATTAGGAATGTAAGCTTGGTATTTGTTCTGAATTTATCATTTCCCGTCATTTAAATTCAACTCCTGAAAGACATCACTTCTTTTCACAGCAAAATAACGTCATCAAGACTCGAGAAGACAAGTATCGTTCAAAAATCAAAGCTCTCGAAACATTAGTAAATGGAACAAATGAAGAAAATGAGGTAACTATCCCATTTATTGATGGTCTGAAAATTCTCACAGGAATCTACTACCTTTCGATATTGACTTGTATGGCTCCTTCTTCAGATGACAATAAATCGGCTTGAGCTAGTTGAGGTATTGAAATGTCCTCTCCTGCCTTCTTTAATAATGTTACTTGCTTCAGTATGTATTTTTCAGGGGAAAAATATTTTAAACAACTATTGACTGTATTGTGTTTGGACTGTATGAATACAGGATCTCTTATGAGTTTATGTACAAAATTTAGCTGTCATAGTTAGGACTTAGGATGAACAAATCATAAAGTTCTTTATATTTATTCTTACAGGTAGAAAAATCAAAAATTGATGAGAAACGAAAACTAGGCGAGCAAGACATGGTTCGGCTGATGCGGGAAAAGGAGAATGCAGAGAGTAGAATCGCCACCCTTCAGCAAGAAATACAGGTCATTAGTAGGATGCATGAAGAATACCGCAAGCAAACGGAAAAAGAAGCTAGACAGATGGAGGAACACTTGGCCAATAGAGTTAAGGAGGCTGAGTTTCTCCTAATGCAATCACAAAAGAAAGTTGAAGAGATTGAGTCTGCTTCCCATCTAAAATCGCAACTTTGGAGCCGGAAGGCAAATGTTTTCCAGAGTTTTATGGATAACCAAAAATTAACCATCAAGGTTTATTTATCTTTGCATTTTCGAAATTCATTGTCCTATAGTTTTAGTTATGTTACTTACCCTTTTTATTATTCAACTATGTTAGGACATAAGGATATCATCTCAGTCCATCAAGCAGGAAATGTTCGCCCTTCAAATGAATTGGAGGGATGAAATATCTAACATTGGTATGCGGGTAGTTGTGATTTGTGTAGTGGCATTGTGCTTGCATATTCGTGCTGTTTCACTGCTAATTCATTTTTCCTGCTCACATTTGTTAACTTGTTTAGGGCATGAGTTAAACGGTTTAGTAAACGCTGCTGAAAATTACCATAAGGTTCTTGCTGAAAATCAGAAGCTATTTAATGAAGTACAGGAGCTAAAAGGTATTTTCCTGCACAAGTATGAATTTACATTCAGATCAATGTTTTATGGCTGTTTAAGGTTTTCCTTTCTACTCTAATCTTTGTTATCAGGCAATATCAGAGTCTACTGTCGTGTCAGGCCATTTCTTCCTGGTCAAGATGGGAAAGCAACTGCAGTTGATTATATTGGGGAAAATGGTGAGATTCTCATTTCAAATCCCTCCAAGCAAGGGAAGGAGGGACATCGAATGTTCAGGTTTAACAAGGTGTTTAGTACCCGTGCTTCTCAAGGTATATCTTAAATACGTTAAGGGTTCAATCTATAGTCTATAGATAAAAAAAAATTCAGTGTATTATTGAATATTTCTCACCAATTATTCGTGCCTAATTTGCAGCTGAAGTTTTCTCCGATATCCAGCCTTTGATTAGATCAGTTCTTGACGGGTTCAATGTGTGCATTTTTGCATATGGCCAGACTGGTTCTGGAAAGACTTACACCATGGTATTCAGTTATTAACTCTCCTGAATTAATTCAAGATAACAAAGGTTTAACTCATAGCATTGCTAGGAGTATGACTAACTGGTGCTTGCTACCACTTTTCTTCCAGAGTGGACCAGGCACATCAAAAGAGGATTGGGGTGTTAACTATCGAGCTTTAAATGACTTGTTTGACATCTCTCTAAGAAGAAGAAATGCTTTCTCATATGAGGTGGGAGTTCAGATGGTTGAGATATACAACGAGCAAGTGCGGGATCTTCTATCAAATGATATTGTGCAGAAAAGATATCCTTTCCCGACTAACAATAAATTGTTTTAGTTTCAAATAGCATGCCTTTTCTGGATGCATTTTAGTGTCTACTATCAGACATGCACTAAAAAACTAATTTGTTATTCCTGACATAAAGAAACACTTGGAATTTGGAGTACTTCTCAGCCTAATGGGCTTGTCGTCCCTGATGCGAGCCTACACCCGGTCGAATCGACTTCAGATGTGCTAGAGTTGATGGAAATTGGACAGAGAAATAGGGCAGTTGGATCAACAGCCCTAAATGAAAGGAGTAGCCGGTCTCACAGGTACATACTGTAAAAATCTGATGCTGGAGTTATTCCATATAAATCTTGCCACTATTATTCTGAAGGTTTTCTTTGCATGCAGTATTTTAACTGTGCATGTTAGAGGGTTGGATTTGAAAAATGGGTCTACGTCTCGAGGATGTCTACATCTGATTGATCTGGCTGGGAGTGAAAGAGTTGAGCGTTCTGAAGCTACAGGAGACAGATTAAAAGAAGCGCAGCATATTAACAAATCACTTTCTGCTCTCGGTGATGTGATTTTTGCTTTGGCACAGAAAAATGCTCATGTTCCATACAGAAACAGCAAGTTGACTCAAGTTCTTCAGAGTTCTTTAGGTAATCTATAGTTGTCGCTAGTGTTCAGATGTGTGCAGAGTACTTGTGCTAATTTTTCTCTTTTCTTGCATTGCAGGTGGACAAGCAAAGACACTTATGTTTGTTCAAGTAAATCCCGATGTTGAATCATATTCAGAAACAATAAGCACTTTAAAATTCGCTGAGAGGGTTTCTGGAGTTGAATTAGGTGCTGCAAGAAGTAACAAAGAGGGCAAAGATATTAAAGAGCTACTAGAACAGGTTTTGACACTTCAGCCTCTTGAATCTTAATAGTTCCGAAGTATTCGTCTTCTTCTTTTGCTTTAGTTGGCGGAGGGGCGCGCGGCGCAGTGGCAAAGGCCACTGGCCTGCAGCGCTCCCGCCCGGGTTCGAAGCCTGGGTGACGCACGGCACTGTAGCGCGTGCTGCAGTGCGAGAAAAAAAATCCCCTCGCTCCTCCGCACGCCAAAGCTCAGGTTAAGAACTCGCGCCGATTCTCACCGGCAGCTGAGTCCCTGTGTACGGGTGCGGAGGGGGGTTCGGGGGTTTTCTCGATCTGTGTGAGAAGATCATTCTCCTTAAAAAATGCCCGGGGGCCGTCATACCCCCCGCAGGTCGAGTTTTTTCTTTTGCTTTAGTTGTCAACATTAAGTGATCAGCATTAGTAAGCTTTATACAGACTTATGATGGTCTTTAAAGGGTGAGTTTTCATCAGGTACCACCTCAAATTAGCTTCTGTGGGAAAAGAATGAATCAATCGTTTGGCTTTATAGGGGTGAATGAAATCCATTATATTGTGATCATTGATTGCTAAAATTATGATTTAGATCTGATATCACCTGCAGATACCCTTACTCGTTTTTCACTAGCATTCTCTATCTCGATTTCAGTAGTGTTATCGCTTTTGTGTGCAGGTTTCATATTTGAAAGACACAATATCACGGAAAGATATGGAAATCGAGCAGCTTCAACTTCTCAAGGACAAAGCTAAATATTCAAGTTCAATAACAGAGAGAAATGATGTTAGCCAACAGACCCAGCAATCATCAGGTAAATGACTGTTCTGGTGAGAGTTTCATCAGATCCTCAAATTACTGAAGGGTCACTGAAATCAGACACTGAATCTGCTGATGTAGGGGCTGGGGGATCGGGTGAAGCTGAATGCGAAGATAACTTATCTGATGATGGCTGCTCAGTCGCAGGAACTGAGTATTCAGTTGGCACAGCTTCAGAGACAACAGCGGAACGAACGTATGTCACTACCGATGTCTCTTCTTCCATACCAGCTTCACGCCACAAACAGAATTTGCACGGCTTGCGATTGTCATTCCGCAACATATGCATGTCAATCGAATATTATCTTTTCTCTCTCTCGGTAATGAATCCTGCCATCCTCTGCAATCACAGGCAAAAAACCCCATCAAGGATAGCGAGAATTTTCCTCACAAAGAATGGGCAGCCAGCAAACTCCAAACCAAAACCAAGGGAATCTTCTCTGAAACCTCCAGGTGGCATATTCGAATCACTTGAATGTTTAAACATTACCTAGTGTCTAATTGAATTTCCTGTTAGCTGATTGATGCTCTAAACGTATGGCTATGCATGATATGAATGATATCATGATGCTGATGAGAACCCATGTTTATTAAACAGCTCGCACGAAATCTGCACCAACCCAAGTGACAGGAGGAGGTTCTGCAGCCAAGCCTCCGAAAAGGAAGTAGAGATGTGTTTCAGCAGCAGATGGGCAGCCATCCTCATGCATCTCTGAACTTGACGAATCAGCTTGTGCTGAAACACAACGGGTAGCTTAGGAGCATATGTATCGGTTTCAATTGTCAACGTTGCGTTGATTATGATATGATGATGAGAAACCGAGTTGTTGCGGAAATGTAACACTGTGCTGTGAAGTGGCGTTGGCAGGCGCATGACATGGCCACGCTGTGGTATTGTTGTGGCTCAGGTGCAGAGTTGCTAGTGTGATCTGGCGGCTGTTAAAATTCCTTTTCGATGTGGTTGGCCTGCAGGATCTAATTCTGTACCAGGCTGAGCAAACAAATAGTACATCTGATAAATAAACAAATGAAAAGAGCGTGATCTTGCAGGTTTTTAATTTCATTTGCCTTTTTTGCGTCAAGATCTACCTTTACGGACAGTTAATTTGTCTATCCTCGATCTGCTGGGATATTAACCTCTGTTCTGGTTCCTGGGTATCAGACATGAACGATTTATTCTGCCGGAGATAAAATGATAAATCAGAGCATAGGTAAGCCATGATTCAACAGTTTGACAAATGGTGAACATATATGTGTTAGTAATAAAAGGAAAAGATTAAAATGTTGGACGTTTCTGTGCCGGAAAGAAGTGTGACACCATACATCACACAAAAAAATAAGAACACATTGCGGTGAGCGTGGATCGAACACGCGACCTTCAGATCTTCAGTCTGACGCTCTCCCAACTGAGCTATCCCCGCAATTGGAGTTCCAAACGAATTTAACATATAAATAGGATAATGTATTCTCTAACTGACTAAAACCATCCGAAGAAAGGTTCATTGTAGCCTTTTTTTTTTTTTGAGATCTCATTGTAGCCATATTTACTTGCAAATTTATGAACCATTGAAACACGTGTCGAAGGGCCGATAGTGGTGGACAAAGAGCATCTCAATGGTTGCCTTTAAGCTGACTCTTAAAATTGTTTATTGGAGAAAAAGAAGAGAGAAGGGAGCTAACTCTTCCTTAAGAGGCAGTCTTTGAGAAAAATGATAGACTTAACGTGGACTCCATTCCTCTTTAATTCTTTGCAAGAGCTAGCTCTACCATTGGGGACGCTCTAAATATCTTCAAGAGTACCACCTGACAGCGCAAGAAAAAGGATTGCTGTTTAAAAAAAAAAAAAAAGAAGAACAAGAAGAAGAAAAACGATTGCTGAAAACTCCTCACTCAGTTCGAGCGAACGAGATGCTCGTACTTTGGTCTTCAAACAAGGGCACGTACAGAAGGACCACAAACAAGGTAAAACATTCATTCAAAGAAAAGAAAGCACTTTGGTGTTGCAGAAAACCTTTAACAGATATTCAGATGGTAGTCATACCAGTTCAACAGACTCCTGGCGGAATGATGCAGCATCATGCCAACTCTCCTCTTTCGAGCTGGCGTCTGCCTTCTATGTTCCTCTTTACCACAAAGAAAAAGAAGTTTAAGAACCCCCTTTTCTCGGCACATTCTAATCCTGAGCTCGCACACGCTCTTGTCCCTACAAGAACGTAGCTCAAACTCACCTGGAGCCACAAGTTTGGCCATGTTGTCACCTAACATGTCCAAGTAAGTCTCAAAAAAAAAAAAGTCCAAGTATATAAGCTAGAGCAGCAAGAACTACCGCAAGCAAACCATACAGACACTGATGGCCTTCGTCACCCACCTTCAGAGGCCCAGAGAGCTGCCGGTGCCGGAGTTCCGGGCACCGCCGCCATCCCCTGTCACCGGCGTTCTTACAGGCAGCAGCTCAGGGTCGTCAGGGTACGGTGAGAGCCAGGATGATGACGAGATCGGCAGGTTTCTGCGCTGCTCCGCCAGGGTCCCCGTGCTACGGCTCCCCGACGGCCCAGTCCCACGGAGGAAGAAGAGGATGGCAGCGTGGGCGCCGCCTGTCATCGACATGCGCCTGCTGGACTCACCGGTGGGAGGAGGCGAGCCGGCAGTGGAGACGCTGAAGTCGGCAGCCGTCGCGTTTGGCTGCTTCCAGGTGCTCGGCCACGGGGTCGACGGTGACTTGGTATCAGCGGCGTTGCGCGCTGTGCCGATGAGGGACGGATCGCCGACATTGGAGGAGGTGGAAGGAATCGGAGCAGATGAAGATGGTGAAGAGCTTTGGTGGCCACCGGGCGAAGGAGAACACGATATGGCGGGAAACTCGCTGTTGCCAAATAGCACCAACCAATTCAGGTACGAACTATGCATGATACGGACGGAGCTCAATTAGTACGAGTTTGCCTGCAGTGTGCAAGCATAACTAGCAAAAATTCATCTATAGTTGCTACATGGACAAGAGAAACTCAGATGGACTGTCTCTGTCCTGCGAATTCACAATGCATACTGCGCTTGATTTTTCTGTGTCCAGGAACAGAGCAGATGATTTGTTCACCCAGTTGGAGCAAATTTCAACCAAGCTCATGCACGCCTTGCAGCAAGGCAGTACTGCAGCTGCCGATACCGATACGACTGAACACTTGGCCAAAGCAGATACGAACGGCTCGCTTCTCTGCATCCGCAAGCACCACCGCGAGCAAAGCAACGACAGCGGCGTCTCCGGCCCTCTCAGCCAAGACGACGTCCTGCGGATGCTGGTACGGGAGTCACGGTACTCGCGCGCTCTCGCCCTCCACCTCTGCCCCGGCGCGTCGGCGTTCCAAGTCTCCTCCCGCCGAGGCTGGTCCAGGTTCCTCCCCCCTCGACGGAGCTGCAGTGGTCACCGTCGGCGACCAACTCCAGGTGACGGATGCACCTTGTTCTACTGCTTTTGACACCGAACAGTTCCAGAATTTTGACTGCAAAATTTGAAATTGCTCAAATAATGACCTTCCGTGCCGGAAAAGATGGCTCTACTGTCTGCAAACAAGTGAAAAAAATCATGCGCAGATTGCCATAATATAACATCATGGCGCATGCTTTCTTACTGCCTGTTTCCTGCGCATGCTTTGCAGGAATTGAGCGGGGGCCTCTACAAGAGCGTGTCCGGTAAGCCCGCTTATAGTAGCGATCATCTACAGGGAGGCGGCAGTGACGATTTCGTCTCGGCAGAGTTCTTTCTTTCCTGCTCTTCGGCCAGCACGGCGAAGAATGCCGACGCCGGGAAGGTCGTCCCGTTGAATCTGCAGATCATGGTGGCAGCTGGCCTTGTGCTCGTTTACCATTTTATCCTCTCATTTTTGTACGCGACCCGGTGATATTCGGTAGCTGCAGGACTGGTGCTTGTATTGTATCCTAAGTAATGCAAGTATTCAACTTGGCTGGATTGCCATCCTTTGTCGGCTTCAAAAGTCAGAAAAATTAAAGAAATTCGGCATCGGTGATTGAAATTAAAAGGACGAACAATAATCATAGATTCAGCCATTCTGAACATGCTAAGTAGTAAGGATCAAATATATGAAATCTGCTGTAAATCACCAGGTGTTACAAGCAGCAGACTACCAAAACGTGTGCTTAAGTGTGTTTTGTTTGAATTGGGAATTCAAGTGTTATTTTGATGCAACCATGGATTAAAAAAATCAGCCCAGATCTCACATGTATGGAATCCATCTCCATACGAGTATCACATGTTATCTAGCCACAGTAGTTATTCGCTGATTTTTAAGTTCAATCTATTATGGGGCTAATTCTCCAGGAATCCACCAAAATCTCTGGTCATCGTAATCGTGCAGCACAAGAACAGTTAGACGAGTAATCAATTAATCATGCAGCATAGCAAAGAGAACTAGCAAAGAGAACATGGTAACTATACCTCATAATGAGACAAGAGGCAGGAACCTTTGTGGCCCTGACAGACCAGACCAAGTTCGATCATACTCGTCAGGTGCACACATTTGACAACTCCTTACACTACAATTAAGAGTCCACTACATACATCTCCAAAAAAAAAACAGTCCACTACATAAACGAACACGATACTACAAAACATTCACTACTGTACACGCTAGTCTATAATTCAGAACGATAACCAGAACCATCTTCATAACATGACAGTTAGGTTAATGTTGAGTCGCATTCAGAACTTGCCCGAATAGAAGCAGCTACACTCTGAGCTAGCTAGGCCCAAAGGACAACACCCACAGAACTCTGCTCAAAATGGTTTTGAATCACATGACAAAATTCTTAGGACACAGTACGCCCATAGCATACTGATGCTAGGTAGAGATTTTTCGACCATTTCTCCTGCAACAAAACAAGATTAATCCGTCAGCATCAGTACTTAAAGTGTGTTCTAATAAGCTATTGAATGAGGCACACAAGGCAAATGACCTTCACATGTTGACTAGGGAAAGCAGATGTCCTAAGGGTTTCTTGGGTTTCATCTGTAGGCCTTCTCCTTGGTATACTTAAAACAAGTGCAGCCTGATCCCAAGTCGCAGCAGTTGCGGTTATCCGGTAACCATGATCCCACCGCTTATGAATTCCCTCACTGGGATATAAGAAGTCCAGTTCAACAACCTGGAGAATACGCATACATACCAGTAGCAATGCATATTACAATTAGCTACAAAGTTGAAAAATAAATGCAAAAAAAGGGGGGATACGGTAAAATTGGAACGAATGCTACCTGGTCAGAAAACCCTGCATTACGAGACATGACAACTGCCCATCTACTTCCAGCAGTTGCCATTGAAGTGACATAGAAACCATCTCGCCATTTCTTGTTTATCCATTTGTAGGGAAAAGTATCACTAACTTTGTAAGACTGTTGTGTATACGGTGTACCTGGATAGACAAAACAAATAATCAATAGAGCATCCCTACAGTTAAACAGAAAAGCTTTACCATTGCAAGCTTTTGACTCCTTTACCTTTAGACATCACTACCACGGAGCTCCCATTGTTAGCTCCAGCAAGTGCAGTAATATAATAGTTCCTCTCCCACTGTTCCATTATCCATTCCTTCGTTGGACAAAAATTATAACATTAGATTTGGCAATGTAGACAACAGCTTACCAAGTAACTTCACTTTGACAAACAAAGTTATTATATTGTAACATTTCAAGCAAGAACTAAACAAGGTGCAAGACACATACTTTGTGAAGGAAATGTGGCGTAAGCTCATAAACTTGAGCATTAAACCCAGTGCCAGCATCCATGATTAGTGCCCAGAGATTTGAACAGGATGTTATGCAGCTGATAAAAAGGCCATCTTCATTCCCTTTTTCAATGTGCTGTACAAGCCTTGAGTCTGCAACATTGTAATGATACCTGCAATATGCAGAGTAAATATGTCCTATTACATTGCCTCAACCATAAAGATGCACTAGAATGATAACCCTTTCCTAAACTTTAGGCCTTATAGGAGGGTACCTTTGTTTCATCGGCCGTCTGGCATTATAAACACTTATCCACTGTGTTGCAGGCATTCCCATCCTCATCTTCTTCTTTGGTTGTTCATCTGCCTCTTCCTCCATCAATAGACGGCCTCTCTTCTGGCCAACTTGATGTATAAGCTTTACACAAGTTGAAAGGAATATTAGATAAGATCAAAGTAAAGATTTCTAAATGACAGGTTGCGAAGTATGAACTTACCTTCTGTGCACCATCAGTGTTGAGTGGCCTGATATCTGGATTCGGGCCCACTACACTATCAAAATATGATATACACTTAGCATAGTTGGGTTCTTCGTCAAACTTCAAGTTAACAACATACTCTACAAACTCCCTGAAGGGTTGGGGGCAAAAGCAACAGAGAGATTCTGGAGAGGTTGCCATTTTCTTCTTGCAGACAAGGAATCCTTTGTTTTCACCCTGCAGATATAGAACTATCACCAGTTACACAAATACATCACTCAATCAAATAAATGCAATTGGAACCGAGTCACACAATTTACCTGATAACCTTGCCAAGGTAGACGTCCCCGTAAAAGAAAGACTAATGTGTATGCTAAGGATTCCAAATCATCCCTCCTGCTACCTGTTCTCCCAAGATGAGCATGAACACTGGCATAACGTACTGTTCCCCTGAAATAGCAGCAGTAACATAACAATAAGACCATCACACACATGAGTTGATCCAGCTATACATGAATCTAACCATGTAATGCGTAAGCACCACAGGTCTAGTTGTTTCTATGACAGGATGTTTAATGTGCATCTCAATGATGATTAAAACAATGGGTCATTTCTGGCAAAGAAAAGCAAGCTTTCTTTATTTACTATTTGTGTGTATGTTGGGCAGGAGAGGGGGAGATGTTTGGCTGTTAAACCATATAAACTGTAATAGTTTTCCAGCATAACAACTGAATCCAGGATATTTAGAAAAACAACAGCCAAGAATCGTAAAGAAAAATGGCACAGAATAATAAGATCATCCACAATGCAAGTGATGCTTATCGTAAAAGTGTATCTGGTCACCTGAAAACATCAGGACGCTGATCATAATCAATATGGAGTCCTGTCGAAGTATCCTTCCATTTTGTAGCTGTCGTTGAAAGATCAAAGAATAGAAATTTAATTCACACATTATTTCATCATCTGCCTATTGAACAGTTGAATTTACAAAAGAATCAAGTTGTTGACTTGGTAGACAAGAAAGTTAAATTACCTAAGCCAAGATCAACAAGAAAGAGTTTCTTCTCATCAGGCGTTCCAGGAGTACCTAGCAAAAAATTCTCTGGTTTGACATCCCCATGAACATATCTGAGATTGCAAACATTTTTATGTTAGAAACTTTTCTGTGGGAAACAGGCATAATGAAAAAGGGTGATGCGAGAAAAAAACATTTAGTGGTATCAACTGACCCTTTTGAATGCATTCTCTCAAGTATGGAGATCGCTTCAATAGCAATACAAGCAACCATCTCAACTGACATTCTGCGTAACAAAAGGAATGACGGTGATGATCAAGTAAAAGCTAATGGAAATTTGTTGGCTGAATCCGACAACTCACGTGTGGGAATTATTATTCCAGACATCCCACAGGCTGGGCCCGAGCATATCCATAACCTGATTTTTCCAAATTGAGTTAACTAACATCTGGAGATAGCAGAATGAAAGAGGTTCACGTTCCGAGAATCCAAATAAAGAGCCATACCATAACAAAGTACTCCCCTTGGCGCCCTTTGTAGTGGACTCGAGGAATACCATGGACACCACCAACAATGCTAAACATAAAGCCATGAAAATCGATCAGTTGCCTATGCCACGTCTTGGGGGTGATCTCAGAAAAACTTTATTTTCTAATACCAAACCATAAGATCATGAAACCACTTACTTGTAAACCTGCCACTCATAGGGAGGAGCGTTGTTGCATCCTTTACTGGTCCTATGTTCAAACTTCAATGCTACCTGAAATACAAACGAAGGCGGCTGACTATCCAGTGCCAATACAGCCCACAATCGATCTATCCAAGTTTTAATCGGTAGGAAAAATCCTCCATTACCTCAACAGCACCAGGACCGGTAGCTGAAATGCGGCGGCCAACATATACTTGCCCAAATCCTCCTTTCCCAAGCTTTCTGTCAACTTTATATTTTGGTGAATTTCCCACCTGGACCTGCATTTACAGAAGAAACAGGCAACGATTAAACCAGAATCATTCAGAAGAATGAAGGCAAACTGCGAGTTGATGCCATGTAGAAAGCAAGATCATAGAACAAATTACGCAGAACCGAAATCTATCGAATAACCTGGGAAGTGTGTGTGAACACCACCCCCCCCCCCCCCCCCCCCCCCCCCCCCCCCCCCCCCCCCCCCCAAACCAGAATTCCCTTGACTATTCTCGACCTGAAAGGACCTCATTTTACCAGTTGAACCCAAATTTTGCCTCGCGGGTGCATCTAGGGAGAACCGTCACAGTGCCGAACGCTTGCGCCCTATCCACGCACACAGACGCCACGAAACAGAGTAGAACAGCTCACCATTTCAGGGACCGGAGTGGCGTTGCCGTCGTCGTCGGCGGCCACTCTGTCGGCACTGCGCGCCGCGCTGTCGGGGTCGTCCATCCCAAGCTCGACCTCCGCCGCGACCTCCGCGCTCCCTCTCCTCCGCCCTTGCCGCCGCCCTGGTCGCCCTTCGCCTCGTCTCCGCCGGTGGTGGCGCCGGTGCTGCTGCCGCCTCCGCAACCTCCGCCGCCGCTGCCGTCCCCTGCGCCTCTCGGGCCCTCCGCGCCGCACTACGCAGCACAGGCATCGTCAGCCATGGAGCCCCATGCCCTCGCCTCCTCCGCCTCCTGAGATTCCACCGCCGCCAACAGAGCCGCCGATCTCGAATGAGGGAGAGGAGGAGGAGGAGAAGACCGGCGCGGCGGGGGCACCGCGACCGGGACGCTAGGGTTGGAGTTGTGTGGGGGCAGATGTGATGTGATGGGGCGGATTGGGGAATGGGGGAAGGACGCTGGCGGTGGTGCTGATGTAACACCGGCTGGACGCAGACGCGGCTGTGGCCTGGGGAGTGAGTTCGTTACGAGAAAGGAAAGGATTGCCACCGTTGTGCGTGTTTTTCTTGTGTGTGTGTGTGTGTCCTCTGGCTAGTTCTGCTCTGCCAGCATTCCGTGTGCGGCAGCACACAGCCTGCAACAAGCGACGGCGAGATGGGCGGGGGGCCATCGCACTCCCCTTGGGCGACTCTCCCCCCCCCCCCCCCCCCCCCCCCCCCCCCCAAACGACCATCCGTCGCTCTTCTAACTTCTTTCACGCTAAATTTTTCAAATCGGGTGTCCCGCCCGTGCCTCGCCTACTGCCGACGATCACCCCCGCGGCCGGCGGCGTCCCCGCTGCCTCGCCGCCCACCACCCGACCTTCCTACCTTCATTTTTCTAGGTCCGGTGGGAGGTGATGGATACTAAAGGGTACAAATCCACGCGCATAAAGGATTCTCGGCATCCGCTCGCCATTCCTGACCGTCGGGAGGAAGAATGAAGCCATCAAGGACAGAGGAGGGAGGTGGAAGATAACAGTGCGTGGGCCCACCTGGCAGTGGGATGGAGTGAGGGGTGCGAGCGTCGGCTTCGGCTCGTGCATGCGAGTGCATGGATGGCGGAGATGGGCTGCCCTTTGCTTTGAGGACGCCACCAGAACGTGTTTTCAGTTTTCATCATCAAGTTTGAAGTGGCGCGAGCAAAGGTGTATACAGAAATGACGCTAACGGTGGTTTGACAGCGCAAATTACACCTGATTGATCATGTAGTTAAAGATCAATGGATAAGAGTAAAAGAATAATCTTCCTTCGTGATGATAACGCTAGGCATTAATACAAATTGTTGTCCAACCCTATTTATTATTGTGATGTGTTATCCTGGTTGTATGAACAGAAAATGCACTTTGGAAACAGTGTCACGCTTTGTAGGTTTTTCATGTGAAGTTGTTCATATAATACAACACAGTAATAAAAAGCAATTTGAAAGAGAATAAAATTATGAATTTAGAAACATCTTCCTTTCCTCGGTATAAAAACAAAAAAAAATCATTTTTTTTCTTGGAACTTAAATGGTAAATTCATCGTACATGTAAAAATCAACTAGCATGTTGCAACACAGTTTATAGTACACATTTGTAGCTTGTATATAAAAAAAATGCTGGCAAGTAATCGCAAAAAAAAAAGCGCTGTCAAGTTATTTGGGGTACACTCTTATGTACGTGCACCGCGGACCAGCCCTTCCAACGTTTTTTTTTTTTTTGGGGGGGGGGACATTTTTAACCTAGTGCTTGTTTCCACTCGCGGGGTCTGGGGTTTCCAAATTTCGGACTACTGACACGAGCATCCACCTCGCCGTCGCGGCGAATTGTTTCCGCGGCCCCGGCATCTGTATCTTCGCTTTTTCCCTCCGCTTCTTTCGCGCGGTTCGTCGAACGTTTGCCGCCACCGCTTGTTTCCCGGGCTTCCGCGTTTTGGAGCGCGAAATGGGAAGGCACCGAGAAACGGGTCTCCTACAACAGTTGTATGCTTCGTTGGGTGACGGCCTGACGGGCTCCCGTGCTGGCCACGGGCCGACGGCCAGCTATCTTGGCTGTGCCGAGCGAGTCCCACTCCCAGTCACTGCCCCAACAACACAAGCTGTCACTTCAGGGACCAGCCAGAACGCTACCAAACACGCTGCGTAGCAGGGACCAGCCAGCCAGACCGTGGAGGAGACGCGTGCCAAACGCCCTCCTACCAGCTGCACCCTTTGCCGCCAAACCAAAGCCGATGAAACCACCGGCAGTGCAGTGCACCCCATCTGGGCACTTGCAACACGGCGCGGCACAAGTTGCCAAGACAGCAAGACTTCTCGTTCCATCCAGAATTTTGTATTACTCATTTTTCTCAACAGTTTGTTGCAGAGTACTACCAAGAGCGGCCTCATGC
Source organism: Eragrostis nindensis (assembly GCA_012490785.1). NCBI lineage: Eukaryota > Viridiplantae > Streptophyta > Magnoliopsida > Poales > Poaceae > Eragrostis > Eragrostis nindensis. The sequence continues at coordinate 27,601 of JAAXCT010003136.1, read as the reverse complement.
CTCATGCCTCATGACTCAAGTGGGTTGATGTATGATAGTATTATATATTGGGTCAAGGTGTGCATACAAGCTGGTACATGCTCTTTTCCGATTATCAATGTGAGGTATGAAAGAATGGATTATAATATAGCCCATGGCCAAACAAAGAACACTACTTTACAGAATAAGGGAAGAATATGGGGGGTTAACACTGCGTGAAGAACTAGAATCAGGACGGAATGGCCGGACTCGCGTTGCCTATGGCAAGTTCGCGTTGGCCAGCCCCCCCATGCCTGACGGCAACATTTCTCTTGACGCGAAATCCTGTCACATTCAAACACATTAATCGCCAAATTCAGTTCAGTGGTCCGTGTGTGCAAGCACCGAACCCAAAACAACGTACTAGATGAGAAAGCGTAGTTGCCAACCTGAAGACGGTGCAGCAAGTGCATCAAGAACAAATGCACAAACACCTGGTGAAGGAGCAGCGAATTTAGTCAGAATTCAGAAGGCCACCGAATAATAAGTTTAAAATAAAGTTACAGGAAATTATAGTTGTGCTGTTCTTGCCAGATAGAATAGCAGGCTGACTCGAGCGACAGGATGCCGCCACAGAAATCTGGTAGCGCGGACAGCTCCTGAATCTAGAAGCTTCGCAGCCTTTTGTAACTGGAACACAAAAAAAACACATCGGAAACAAGGTAAATTTGATATTCTTCTTTATTTTAACAGAATGTAGATCTTAAGATATCATCGGTCATATGTACCTGCTGATTTGCTGTTGCCATGTGTCGGTGATGTAGAGGAAGAGGCCTGCAATATGCATAGCTGTTATCTGTCTAAAACTATACTAGAACTTGCAAATAGAGGAATACAGCTAAGAGTGATTGCAAGCGCATACAAGAAGCTACTTCTGTTTCATTGGCCACCATATCATTATCAAACTGGGAGCACACAAACAGTTTTGTATATATTTGTAACAAAGAGAAGACAGCTAACATACTCCAATGCCTTGATATCAGTATCTTCTTCCCATGACGACGCTGATCTGCGAGAAGCTCTACTCCTTTCTGCTTCAACCTAGCCAATGGAGGACATTTATGACACAATATGGCAACATAAGAATATCTGCAGGAAACTTATTACAGGCAACAAACAGAAAGAAGGGAAGAAGAATTAGGAACCTGCACTTCATGGAACTGTCTCAATGATTTCTCCAGTTGGAACTCTAGTGCAGCTTTTTCACTAGCCATGGATTCTAGTTGTGTTTGCTTGTGGTACTGGAAGAAGGATGCATGCAGAGTCAAATTAGATCCCATTTATCCAATGTCAAGGATGCAAAATGACTTGGTGGGTTTGCTGCATACCAACAAATCGGTTAGTTCACGGTATCGCTTCTCCAGCTCAACATGCTCCTGAGAACGAGAAATATTTACATAAATAACTGAAGATATGATATGCTTATAGCAAAAGTTTTATTAGCCTGATTAGATACTAAATCAACTCGATCCATACACCTCAGTATAATTCAGGAAAGTAACATCAATAACTTGCCAGAAAATATCAACATATATTTGACCTGTCTAGAATAATGCTCTGCGTCTCTTCTCATTCCTGCCATTTCAACTCTCATCTTCTGTAACTCAGCCTGCATCATGAAAATATAAATTTGATGATTACAATAATTTTCTATATGGTTACAATATTGGAAACAACTCCATTGCAACATAATACTTCCACAAATCTGATCGGCACACCAGAAAATTATGTTGCATACACAACTAGTGTCTTCGCCAGTCGCCACAACTTAAAGATTTTAAACCATGCACATTCAACAAAACACTGACTAAATATAAGTCTTTATTTATATTATAAAATTATTGTTACCTCCAAGGATGAGATCTTTGTTTCTGCCTCTCTTTGGCTTTGGCGTGCACGCTCAACTTCTTCCTGCCAAGCCTGAATCTGCTTTCACCATAGTAGGAGATGTAAGCAAAACCAAGATATGACAATTTTCATGATACTGTTTTATATGTTACTTCCTTCTTCTAGTTCCAAACGAAAAGAAAGTAGCCAAAGGAATGTTAAGCATCTGTACATCTGGATTAAATAACTTGTGCAGCAAATTTCACAGCCGTGGAAGGAAATGCGATCTTTTGTCATTTACCTGAAGAGCTTGATTAGCTTCTTCGGAAGGCTTTTTCTGTGCACGGCGATTACGAGCTTCCATCTCCTGCAGTTCTTGTTGTAGCGATCCACATTCGACCTATGATAAATCAGAATATACATAGTAAGTAGGAGAAACAAAACATATAAGGTACAAGATAAAAGGCAGAAAGAAATTTACCTCAAGCACAGCCACCTTGTGCTCCAGTTCCATTGCTCTGGACGAGCTTTGATCAGCAGCCCTCTAGATAACAGCAGAATAGTTAAGGTAAAAAATTACAGGATCGGTCAATTACATTGTGGCAACGATTAGAAGTGTTGAAGGTGAGACTACCCATTAATGCAGTTATACATCGCAAGTAGTAAATGCAATACATCAACTGGGGCATTGAAGTGAAACCACTTCTACTCATATTACTGATCCTACTGTATTCATGCTGATTTTTGTTTTGAAGGACAAACCTCTAAAACTTTAATGAAAAAATTATGTTTGCAACGTTCAAATCAACATGCTAGTTCCCAAGTGCTGAATTAGGTGGTTTGCAGCTGCTAGTCTTAAGGACAACTGATTTCTTTTCAAATGTAGCTTATGATAAGAAAACAAAATAGTCCTTGAACCGAACAGAACACAATCACAAATTTTGCTTTAGAAGAGTAACCATAATTAAGCATTCAAAAGTGTTATATGTCCTGCCAAGTTTAGAATGTAACAGTAGCTGAAGACTAACAGAAAAGATGGTGATGAATGGCTTAATTTCACATCCTCACAAATAGATTATGATGACAGTTATATCTTGTAAACTTACCTGGATTCTAGCTAGAGCATTCGATGCCTCGACAGCCCGATGTTCTAATTCGACTTCCCTCTCAACAGCTGCCTGTGTGGCAACAAGAAGCAACAAAGTTATAACAGAAGAAACTATGACGAATATAAAGTACAAAAGAGAATGAACTGTGAAAAATTACCATCTTTGTCGCATTGTGTGCAATACGCTCCTCTTCAGCTCTACGCTCTGCAGTAGCTAGTTCCTCTCGCAAGGCCTACAATGAAACAACACTAGTGGAGTTTATTTGTCTGCATCAGCATATGAACAATGTACCAGAAACCATTTGATTTACTAACCTGGATGACCCTGGTTTCAGTAAGTTCACGGTTTCTCTTGAGGCCATCCATATCTTCCTGGTTCAGCAGACAACAGGATCGAAATATTTAACGATCTATCTTTTTAAGTACAACATGTTTATCGATTTAATAACATCAGTTTCATCATTGAGGCTTAAAATAAAACATATGTTCATGGCTAATTATACAGCCATACTTTGATTTATATTCAAAGGAAAAGATAGTAACAACATGTAGAACCAAATTTGCACTACTTCCTCTGAATCAGTTCAAGACTTCCAGTAATATGCTTATAGAAGAGAGCTAAAAAGAGTAATACACGATCAAACCTCTAAAGACGCTAGCTTTTCTTCTGAAGCTGTTGCTTTCTTCTTCCAAGAGTCCAATGACTTAACCAGAGATTCAATCTCGGCATTTTTGGCATTCAAAGCATCAAGCATATTAGACTCCGCTCGCGAACCTTCTACTCTGGACATCGATAGTTCTTTCTCTAGTTGCTTTATATGAGCTTCATACGAGCTAGATTTCTCCTCTGGTACGTTTTATAGCGTCAGTATATATTAAAGAAAAGCACCACAGCATGCGCTGGGCGCTGATAAATAGAAAAATTCATCAGAATAATAAACACAAACTAGCTTCACCTCTTGAACGAGAAGTTCTTCCAGCTGTGCATTTTCAGACTTATATTCTTGGAGGCGGGATGAAAGTCCAGCACAAACCTGTGGGAATGTAGAGAATAGATCAATAAGTCAACATTTAGACATAGCCAAATGGATCAGGTTTTGTAAGGCCACTGAGGTTATGCTTCTTACCCGAGCTAACCTAGCTTCTTTTGACTGGCCAGTTTTGACAGCACTTTTTAACAATCCCTGAGCCTGTACAAGACCAAAAGGGGAAGCTATATTGTGGGAACTGGGAAATAATCCAGATAATGTAAACATAGCAAACAGAACATTTTGGTAGTCCAATTTTCGCTAACCTACCTCCTCAAGTTGGTCTTGTTCTTTAACAGAAACTGAATCAGATTTCTGTTCCTGTTGATTTTCTGTGCTTTCTACTGAATCTGATGTACTCTCTTTCTTTGATTCGTGCGGTTTGCCAGTACCCCCAGTATTGGGTAATTCAGATGCATTTCTCTCCTGGATATCAGAAACAACCGTCTCTTTTTCCTCCAAATTAACCACCGGAGCAATCTCGACAGTCTGGTTACTGCTGCTCGGCTCGCTTTTCTCATCTGAAACAGTAGAAGAGCTTTCGATAGAAATCTCTGAATTTCCAGGATGTTCAACACGTTCAACACCATCCACGCCGGGAGTTGAATCCTCTGACTTTTTCTCTGTTTGTTGAACTTCAACTGCCGTATCAACAACAGCCACATCTTGATCGGTCTTAGGATTGGCAGTTGTGTTCTCTCCTTTCTCTGATGCACCCTCACTATTTACTTCCTTGACATCACTTGAAGTGACTTCAGGTTCACTAGCGCTAGCATCAACACTTGATGAATCTGCATGTAGCGAAGGCCTGATCTTTTCAATCTTCATTCGCTCCCGTGGCGGTTGCCTACTCTTTCTTTCCTTCTGAGCAGCTGCCCTGTTACTGCCATCTGCCGTAGTGAGCTTCAATGGGCCCTGCAATGCAAAGTCACAGTGAAATATAGCAACAATGCCTCTCACGAGAAGTACATAAGAAATAAAGCATAATGCTCAAAAAGGCTATTAAGTAGCCACCTTTCCCCTCGGCTTTCCCTTCTTCGCTTGTGCTTCTTGGCTATTCGATCCTTCAAAAAACCAAAATTTGAAAACTCCGATGAGCCCAGTTACCAAACAGCTAAATGTGCACCAAGTAACCGAGAAGCAATATTACCAGATGGTTGAGAGGTCGACTGCTCATCTGACAACTCGGTAGCCACGATCTTGGCTCTTCGGTCGACAACTTCCAGCAAGTCTGTCACGCAAATAAAATACAACTTTCAAAGTTCCGCATTACAAACACCTAACAGAGTATTTGAGCAGGCAGTTCGGGTTTGGTGCAACCGGGCGCGCCAGAATGATCAAACAGAGAACAGGCCCAAAGCTAGATGTAAGATGTGGCCAGTCATGGTATCACGAGCAATTGAAGCTAAGGGAGTAAAGAGTAGAGGGGGAAAGGCAACGGCGGATATTCGTCGAGGGGAGGGGTGGATCTGGGCGGCGCCGCGGATTAGGAGGAGGAGGCGGAAGATGGCGAGGGAGGTTGAGGGATGCGTACCTTCGGCGACCTTGAGCCAGGAGGCCATGGAGACAGGGAGCCGCTGGATCGCCGGTTGGCGAGAGGACGGTGGCGCGGTGTGACGGCGAGCTGGACGAATTGGCTGATGAGATCTCCGGCGCGGCAGCGAGGCAGTGTCGCAATGTTTGGTAGCGTGGCGGGGGGTCGCATCGGACCAACCGGTTGCTGGTAACCGTGTTAATAAACTCTGATCAAAGCGTAAAGCTCAGTCGGTAGAGCGCAAGGCTCTTAACCTTGTGGTCGTGGGTTCGAGCCCCACGGTGGGCGTTTGTTTTTTTCTCCTGATTTGACTACTGCCGTAGTTCGTGCCATTTTTTGCTTTTTTGTTTTGAGGATTTCCAGCAGCAATACAAACCAACACAAAAACATTATATACCTCCTCTTGTTTTCGGTTAAGCCTTTAATGCAAACAAGCTGTGTTCCTCTTTTTCTACTTTTTAATTTTCTCTCTCATCTTAATATGATGCTCATTTGTCAAATTTTCTTAATTTAAAATTGCGCTTCCATAGCTCATTACATTTTGCATTTTGGGAATAATAGTTCTTAGTTAGGTCAAAAGCATTCAAAAATATTTTATATCGCGGATAGATCTTTACTAAGGGAACAATGGTGCTTCCGTAGCTTTGTTACATTTGCATATTTGGAACAACTGGTTCTTAGTTAAGTCAAAAGCATTCAAAATTTTTTATATCACTAATATATCTCTATTAACTCAAACAGCCCCGGAACAATGGTGCAGGCAATATGTTTTATCTATCCCGCGTACAACACTGACAGATGAACCTTGCTTGCTGCCGTTGTCATTTCGTTACGTAACAGAAAAAAGATCTAAACATGTGCCCCATTGCATATGTGTGATCGTACAATTTGGGTCCCTTAAGATGCTTTTTCCATTTTAGGGAAGGGTCCGAATGCCCGATCAAAACAGAAAATACCTTTTTTCTGAGATGATCGCCTCCTTTTATTAATCAAGGCTTGAATTAGTATTACAAACACCATCAGATGGCGTAACATGCCTTCCATTCCAATGTCTATATATTGATCCCCTTGCCACAGCATGCGTAAGTCGGCGTGTATTATTTCGATCTTCATGGACAAATTCCACCATCACAAAGTCCGTCAAAAGATACATGAGTAATGATTAAAAAAAAAGATACATGAGTAAGTCGGCGTGGTGTGACATTTATCTCTCATAGGAGGCCCAACATGCTAACCAACCGAGTATTTCGGCCTATGGCTTAGATGGGCTAACGTTACCTTTTTACGAACTAATTAGGCTGAAGAATGGATGGGCTGTTACCTACTCTACATTTGAAAAGAATCTGAAGAAAGACTAGCAGCTGCCAACCTAATTCAGCACTTGGAAACTAGCAAGTTGATTAGAAAGGTGCAAACACAATGAGATTCCAGAGGTTTGTCCTTTGAAACAAAAATCAGCATGAATACAGTAGGAACAGTTAAATGAGTAAAAGTGGTTTCACTTCAATTCCCAAAATGATGTATTTCATTTACTACTTGTGATGTATAGCCGCATTATTTAATGGGAAGTCACACCTTTGGCACTTATAATCGTTGCCATAATGTAATCGATTGATCCTGTAGTTTTGATCTTAAATATTCTGTTGCCATCTAGAGGGCAGCTGATCAAAGCTCACCCAGAGCAATGGAATGGAGCTCAAGGTCGCTGTGCTTGAGGTAGATTTCTTTGTGCCTTTTCTCTTGTATTTTAGATTAACCTATTGGACGGTTTCCTTGGGGGGGGGGGATTTAGACGCTGAGTACACTACTCTAGCCCTTCGGTTCATGGGTATATTACGTTAAACCGCATGTCCTATTGTGCCAATTGAAGCAAAGCATGAACTCTGCTTGCGTGTACATCCAAACACGAAAGGGCTGTCAAATGCCTGGAGTTGTGCAATACTAGCATGTACTTCCGTTCCTTTGTCCCCTTGCGGCTTGCGTTCTCTTGCATTTCGCCCTGTTGCGAGAAACCGAAGGGAAAACGGAAGCACGTCAGCTTTCCTCCAGCAAAGCAAAAGCAGCGAGGCAGGAGCAGTTCCTCTGCTCTGCCATGGCGTAGACTCAGGGATAGACTGTGTCCGTATCTGATCCGTTTTCACCTCTAGGCAGGAGCACCATGGCGCAGACTCTGGGATAGATTGTGTCGACGAAAAGGAATGCATGGGATGGAAGGGCTTCGTCGCTGCAGAATGCTTGTACTGACTGCGATAGATTGTGTCGACGAAAAGGAATGCATGGGATGGAGGGCTTCGTCGGATGGAAGGGCTTCGTCGCTGCAGAATGCTTGTACTGACTGCCGACACGCTCTTTGCAGAGGACCTTCTTTTTAACTGCTGAGAAGTGACAAGTCTGTCTGAGACTGCGACGCATCACACATCGGATAAGCAAGTAAAGCTAATGCATACAACGCTGTAAACCTGTACTAACACTCGAGTTGTGACTGTAACACCTCTAGCCACTGCCGTAAAGAGCAGTGTCACGAGGCAAACATTTCAGCGTTGGATTATTCGATATTCCTGCTTACAACCAGACGAACACGTCGTACGGCTAGTACAGGGCCCTTTTGATGAATCGTGACAAGTAAATTGTAAACAAAAACCCCACCGGAGAAAATATCTGCCCGTCCATGGATGGCAAGCGGGCAGGCAGGCAGGGGTAGGCCGGCCGGCACGGCATCAACGCACGTACCACTCGGAGAAGATAAAGCAGCGGCAGGTGGCGACGCCATAGCCCGTGGGCCTCTTTGCCTGCCGTGGCGGGGCAGGTCAAGGCCGGGCGGGCGGGCGGGCGGGCATCTGCGTTGCACGCGACGCCTGCCTGCCCACCGCACCGCCGCGCGGCCCCACACCGAGAAAAAGCCGCGCCCCCCGCGGGTGCGTGCGTGGTGCGGCGTTGCGGGCCGCCTCACGTGCCTGCACGTGCCCCGGCGACGTGACCCGCACTGCTCTCGCTCGGCCCGGCGGACTCCGCCACCGCCCCGGCCGGCGTCGCGAGGCACGCGCGGCTTCCGCGCGCGCACGTTACCCTCCCGATCCGGAGAACAAAAGCCAAGCCAAGCCACACCCCCCACACCCCCGCGCGCGCACGGCCCGATCCGCTCCACGGACGGGGGGGCGCGCGCGCACGGGCGCATGTGAGCGGCACCACCCGCCGCGCCATGCCACGCCCGCCCCCGGCTTAATTAACTCGTAACAAATCTAGGCACGTATCAGCTCCCCTCATCAGCCACGCTGACCGATCGATCCCCCTTCGATTATTTTTCCAGCTAATGATCGGCACCACCTCGATCTGGCTGATAATGTAGGCGCAGTAGGGGTGTGGTATATCGTCAGAGGCCGTGGCATTGACCAACAACCAGTACGTGCGCGCAGCTAGCTTAGCAGGTGGATCGAGGTGCGTGCGCCCGCGCGGCCTCGCTGATGATAGGCAGGCCTTTGACCCGGCTCGTCTCGGTATCCCGGCTTGTGCCCGTGGACCTTCTTCCCGGACGAAACATGATGTGTGTGCTTGCCGAATTACCGTGCGCGCTTGCGACAGGGAGCGTCCGTTTCTATGCGGCATGGACCCTCAGCCGGTGGCCAAGAGTTCAAGTAACCGAGGCATGTGCACGGTGGAAAGTCCATCCTTACAGTGAAATGTCAAAGAGTATATTCTTCAGTACAGTACCACATTGACAGTAAATTGACCGCGACACGCGCACCAGTATAACATAGCATGCCGCACCCGATGGGCATAGTTTTATCGATCGTTCCATCTGGATCGCCAACGCCCTGCGTGTCTGGGATCACGAGGACGCCCGGGCCGAGGCGATATTGTGCCGCAACCGCTCCGTCAGAAAGAATTCATTCAGAGCACTTGCTGCGTGCCTCTCTGCGTCGTCGTCGTCGTCGAAGAAGCACACTACCCTACGGCGTCACTTCCCCTCTCTTTCCTCTATCTCGGGTTTCTCTATTGCCACACCCCATGTGAGCGGCCTCCGGCACCGGGCGCCCTGCTGCCTGCCCCCCGATCGACGCCGGTTTTTATACTCCTCCACTTGTCCCCTGGTAGTGAGCGCCCACATGCGCTCACAGTGCCCGCGAGAAAGCGACCTACAGTACCTACTAAAGCTTCTTAACGTGCTAAGGTTAAACCTAAGCTAATACTACTGTTACCAAATTACTACGACTGCTACTACACTACTAGCTGGTCCTATGCCAGAGTTGTTGCATGTTCATGCATGCGCGTATGCGTAGCTGATCGTAGCCGTAACATGCAAGGGAGCATTAGCGATGTACAGTAAGATAACTTTGCATTCACAGGCGGGTTAACTAGACACAATCAGAAGAAAACTACTGTGAAGTAGATTTCCCTACGGCCTGTCAGCGCTCAGCACTGTCCCATGCCCACTCTGACGCGCGCCAAGGTGAAATGGAAGCTTTCGTTCTTTCTGTTGGCAGAGGCAGCTGCCGGGCAGGGCACAGCGACAGCGATGATGACCTCAACCACGGTGGCAGCAGCAAAGTAAGAGGGGCGTCAGTTTTACAGCGAGGAAGAAGAGATCATTCCTACTGGTCCAGCCACATCGAGGCACCATTTGTTAAGGAGGCATCTTTTTCACGCAAGATTCTAATGATCACGTGCGCGCGCCCGCCCGCCCGGCCGGGTTCGCGACGGAACGGACCCGCGGTGTAGGCACCGCGCGCTCGCCTCCTGCATGCACTGCCTTGTTCGGTTGCACACACAACATCTGTGGGTTCAGTGGTTCACCAGACACCACCAGATGCATGCATGCCATGGCTGAGCATGTTCATCCTACCTTCAGAGTGACTGACCACACGAGAGGGTACAAAATGAAGCCAGAATTTTTCAGTTTCGATTTTTCATGTTCTGGTAGAAGAATGCGGGAACTAGTAGCTAGTCCTGAATTACAAAATGCTACAAGGAAAAGAAATCTAGAGTAACTCTCACTGGAATAAAGTTCTAATAAGGGGTTAGGACGAATAATAACTTAAAAGCTGAAAAAAAAATTAGAACCTGAGAAGATCATAAACGAAACTGACACGAAAAATTCCGAACAAAAGCACACGAGCTATCCAGCAAAGTGAAGGGAAAAAATACCGGCAAAAAGAACTCCTAAGAAAAGATTAGTTCTTCCAAACGTTTTTGGTTCCCGGGTTTTAGCTAGCTGCATTGATTATTACTGGGCTAATTGATCAATTCTAGCACAGGACACGTCTAGATGAGCTGCCGGAAGTCTGGCCCTAAGTGGTGGTGGACCAAGAAGTCGTCGGCGGCCATGACGGGCGGCCCGTCGAACAGCAGCGGGCTCTGCATCTGCATTAGCCCGCCGGCGATCACGTGCGGCTGATGGTGGTGCTGCGGCGCCGCCATCGGGTGGTGCATCGTCTCCTTCTGGCGGCGCAGCTCCAGCACCTTGCGGTGGGAGTTGGAGTGCTTGGACATCACGAAGGTGGGGCTCGCCGCCGGCCGGTACTCCGGCACCAGCCGCCCCGACTTGTACCGCACCCCGCACGCGTTGCACAGCGTCTTGGGCCCCATGGGCCCCGTCCTCCACTGCGGCGTCTTGTCCGTCTCGCAGTGCAGGCACCGCCGACCTTCCGCGGACGCCGCCGACTGATGCGCCGGCGCGCTCGGGGGCGGCTGCGCCGGCGGCGCGTCCTTCTTCTTGCTGGACGGCTTCGACGGCTTCTTGGCGGGGAACGCGTGGGCCGAGACGCCGGACTCCGCCGGCGAGATGGCCATGGACGCCGGGGACGGCGGCGAGGCCGGGGTGGGCGGTAGAACGAGCAGGCGCGACGACCAGTTGCCCGGCGCGGCGCGGGAGCGCTTGCTGCGGGCCTTGGCGGGGACCGGCGCCTCCGGGAGGAACATGCCAGGCTGCGTCGCTGAGGCTGCAGTGGCGTGGCTCGCTGGAGCCGGCGGCGCCTTCGCCGCCGAGGAGAAGCCGCCGGCGGTGATGCCGTTGATGAGCTGCAGCTTCTGCAGGTCCTCGGTGGCGAAGGCGTCGTCGCCCTCGCCCATGTAGTTGGACAACCATTCCAGCTCCGCCAATTGGTCGTACTGCGCAAAATTCACAGCAAGTTAAGCCACTACTTCCAGACAATTATGCGAGCTTAAACTCTGGAGAATTCTCCTAGCTGGTCGTGCATAAGTGTCGAGTTCAAAAGCTTCTATTTTTAGTGTTTTTACTACTTTTGTCTACTACCTGAGGAGGAAAACTTGTCCATTTCTGGAGTTGAGAATTCGGAAGGACCAATTTCGAGTGGTTAATGGGAATTAAAACGCAATTGCGTAATTAACTACACTCCTACAAAACCACAACAGAATTAACTCACCCACGCGTTCGCATTTCCACTTGATTTTCCATTCAGCCATTTGAAAAATTAAAAAAGAATCAAAGGAACACGAACGGGCAGATTAAAATTCGCCAAAACAATTGGCACAGGATGAATTCACGACAGAGGAATTACCGGCTCGCACAGCTCGCCCGAGAAGTCGCCGTCGGCTAGGCCGGAGAAGGAGTTGCTGCAGCTGTCCAGGGCCGTGACGGTGGACGAGTCCGCTGACAGGTTCCCGAGGCCGCCGCCCTCCTCCTTGACGCCGCCACCGCCTCCGGCGGCGTCGACGGCCGGCGCCTCGCCGTCCCCGTCCTCCTCGTCTTCGTACGGCAGCACGAGGAGGTCGTCCACGGCGAAGTGGTCCCCGTACCCGGCCGCCTTCCTCTCGCGGCCGGCGCCGCCGTAGAATCCGTACTCGGCCGCCGCCTCCATCGCTCTCTTCTGGCCGCCTACCGCACCGCGCCTGTGCGCCTGCGTTACTCGGCTGTGTTTTGTTCGTTTGCACCTTCGTTGTGGTTCGGTTTTGGACGTGTGGGCGAGGAGAGGGAGACGGAAACGGAAATAACGCAGAGAGAGAGAGAGAGAGAGAGAGAGAGAGAGAGAGAGAGAGAGAGTAGGGTTCAATTGGCGTGGAGCTGGAGCGCGGAGGGACGAGCTGTGAGACGGGAGAAGAGGAGGGGGGGAGGGTCAGCTGAAGCGAACGATTCTTAAGGAGTAAATAAAGCGAGGGCCACTGAGCCAACCACACCGCCCTCCGCTAGTAAAAGACGCCAACTGCCTGTGATTGTAATTTGAACTTGATTGAAAACCTAGGGCGGAGGGGATATTCGAATGTGTGCAGAAACCACCGGAGGTTTGAATTTTTCAAAACAGAGTTATTGTCGCGTTATTCATAGTTTGAACTCGCCTAGTTTGAGGCCCTAGTCTGAAGGTGTTTATGCAATCATGCCGCGGCGCTGCTGAACTTGAACATGGCGACTTCTAATACGCACATTCCGATGAACGTGAAGATGGAAATCAAATCACGGCTAGTGAAGAAACTTCTTAAATTTGTTGCCCGTGAAACTGTGCCATATGTCCCTGGAAAAGAACTTGATCAACCGTTAGACAAGTCCTTACGTGACACCATAGTTACTCAACGTAACAGCAGCACCAACTTTATCTTTACGTTGCAAGTTAAAAGGAATATTAACCCATGTAACGCACAGCAGCATCGCGCCGGTGCAAGCATGGAACAGTAGATTCCCGTTGTCCCTTACGTCTGCGTGAGAACAAACGCGTCTGACGAGGCAGGTGGATTTTGTGAGGCGCTGTCACGTGGAAGCCGGTGGAATTCAGGGCCAGCTGATCGGGATCACCGTTCGTCCTTCTAGGGAAGTAAACTATCCGGTTCTCGATCGCGTAGTTTATCTCGGCCGTTTCGCCGGGGCTGACACGAAGCTTCTGTTTTTTACGGTGGAAAAACTTGAAAATTTACCATCCAACGTACCATCGCAACGTGACCAGGGCCAGTTAAGCCAAAGGATAGACTTGTGCAACGGGGACATCGGCTTTCGATTGGCATGTGGGCATGGGCACGCTGATATGGTGAGCACTGCGCAAGCACAATCGCAGTCAGACTGGCAGAGCAGTGCGATCCACCGTTATGGCGCGGGTCGACGTCGCACCGACTGAACGATCGAAGAGGGAGAGAAACCATCGATCGTCCCGTCCCCTGAAACACACGAGAACTGGACGTTAGTATGTTAACTCTGAAAGTCTGATGATGACGTTACATGGTTTCGTCGGTGACCATTCTCTCTGAAGCACAACAACCACACAATCTATCGAACACTTTCCAGCGTCAGATAAGCAGAACAGGAAACCCTGTACGTCACGGCGTCGCAACGACGAAGCGCACGTTGACGGAATGACCATCGCTGCAGGCGTCGTTCGGCACGTACATGCAGTCATGCTTAGCCATACCGTACCGGCCAGTGCGGGCTGCTGTGTTGAGCGGAGAACGTGCTCGGCTCGACGGCGACCCGACGACGTCCTTTGCCACGGACTCTCGACACGCGTCCACGCCCGCGGCCCACGTCACGGGGGTCCCCCTCGCGTGCTTCCACGTACGCACCACGTGGGGGACACCGCGGACTGATCGCCGGCGCCGTTGGATGGATACGGGATAGCATCGTGCCTTCAAAGCGGACGGAGAAAAGTGTGTGTTTCACGACGGGGACTGTGACGCTTGCGTTGAAGAAGCTTGAACGCGGCACTTGTCCTCCGCGCGGCTATGCCGCCCGAAATCTGGACGGTGCAGGTGTCGCCAAAACTCGTGCGGAGTCGGTGAGCCAGGCGTATAGGCTGGTGTATTTCCAAAGGTACCGTGGCATGCAAACCGGATGGGATGGTGCAGTTAATGCGGCCACTGTTGGGTGGAACAGTGGTAACACTAGTGCAACCGACCTTGATTTTTCTACCGACGTCGTGAAGCTTCTTGGTTCAAATTTGGTACACCCAACGTCTAAGCAGAGAGCATAGGGGACGAAATGCAGTGTGCGGTGTAAATTATTTTACTTAGTACATAATTTAGTTTCTCTAATGCAACTTCAATTAGCAAGACACACCAACACTTAAATTATTTTACGTACATGCGCAACCTTTTGAACTTGTGCTACGTTTAAGTCTCATATAACATCATAAAAAAGTGATCTGACATGCTACCTCATCATGTGTGTCAACAAAGAAATATTAACACGTCATTTTAATTGTTTGCGCAGTCAAATTCTAGATCAAACATGCACATTACACATCAAATTTTGCATGATTCATCTGCTAATTATTTTTTATTGCATCTCATTTAAGCTTTTATTACACATCAAAATTTGCATGATTGTAGATGCCCTAAAAAAAATTGCATGATTGTAGATGATTACATGAGATACACGTTTAAGGTATTTTTTAAGTTTATAATACGACACACCGTGCACAATTAACGACGTATGTTTAGTGGTAACTTACACTAGAGAGAATATCAAGTGCTCCCCGATAAAAAGGGATGCACATCAAAATTAAGTAGCATGAAAAAATCCGAAAAATATATGGATGGATAGCGAACGTCGTCGTCTACTACCACGTAAAATTTGAGATGCAACAAGTAAACATATAAGGTGCAATGAAAAATACAATTAGTGTTTAAATAGTAGCGGCTTGTGGGTTTGAATGAATAGTGTAGCAACCCGCAATTGTTCATGTTGATTTTCTCTTTTGTTGTTGCAGCTTAAATTTTGCAAAATATAGATGAAAACATGCAATATCCATCCATATTAGTTACTCCCTCCGTCCCAAAATAGTTGTCGTTTTAGCTCTCGGCACGGAGATTAAGAACAGTTGGTAAAGGTAGGTGCGTAGAAACGAGAAGAAGAGAGATAGAGATAGAGGTGTACTCGGAAGAGAGATATAGGAGTATTCGGAAGAGAGAAAGGTGCATCGGGAAGTGAGAATGACAATTATTTTAGGAAAACTGGATGAGGCTAGAATGCTAATTAAACTGGGACGGAGAGGAGTATGACTTTTCATACAAATTGTGAGGTGCATTTTTAACCGGGAGCGCAGGAGCGCCTAAACCCCTTGGAGCACCTATACTTCTCACTTGGAGTATTATTATATGAACAAACAATGGTGAATGCACATCACATCCACAATTTTCCAAAAAAGATAGTGGTTTAGCAGTTCAAATTTATTGGTGTCTTCACACGTAAAAACACTCTATGACCTCCAAAAGTTTTGTTAAAACACTCTAATTACATACACATCGTACATAATTAATTGTGTGCCAAGTCAATAATGAATTATTTTACGCATCACACAAGTTATTTTTTTATTTATATGCCAATTATATTTGCACATGGTTAAGTATTTACAATATACTCCTTTAATTAATTTATGCAAGTGCCATTAAGTTGAACTGTCACCTCCTCGGTGTATATAGATATCCTCTTTTCTTATTTCTTGGAAAGTGGAGACGCATAAGTAGTAAGCGATGATGAATTGAAAATGTGCATCATGCGGGTAGGCTTGTATTTGTAGTAGTACTAGTTGTATTTTATGTCTAGCATGACTACCGAATACTAATACCAAGTACAATTAAAAATGGATCAACAATCAGTTAAGTGGGAGGCTACAGAGATTAACGCATTCTCAAATTAGAAGCGGTTAAGCATGCATACTCTTAGTTCATCGAAGTGCACAGCTTCTGTACCAATCAGATGAAGAGTCCCTTCGTTAATCTGTACTACCCGGGTTCCAAAATATCTGCTTTGCCCGGGTTCCTCACATCAAGCCACATTAAGAACTGACAAGCCCTAGGACACCTATACCAGCTGCGGGCCCGTATGGGGAAAAGATCAAGTATTTTTCCACCGCACGGCAGTAAAAACCCATAGACCCCACCAGGCCCGCGCGCATCCCAAAAAACTGTGCCTTGCTCGGCACCGTCCAGATAAGCGGCGGCATAGCCGCGCGGAGGCATAGCAAATTACCGAAGAAGCTTGGGCTGCCTGCTCCCCCCGGTCACTGTGAGCCTGTGAGCTCGACGATCCCGATGCGGATTGGCCTCGTGGTGCGGGGATTCTTCTGCTGGCGGGGTTCTTTTTGTTGTCCATTTCTTTTTTTTAACCGGATTCATTTAGTAAATCAGGACTAAATGAATCATTTTCTCGATAGAATGATAGACTATGATTATATGTACTGTACGTCTCAACAATTGCAAGCACCATGGCTCATTCGTAACTCATGCCAACTCTTGCTATATTCCAACGGATTCTGGTTCTTCCAATGCTGTTTCTACTGCTGCGTGTGGGCCGGGAAAAGCAAGCCGAATAACCGCCGATGTTCGGTCATGACACTTGTTGAAGAAGAAGGAACAGCTGCGATCACCTTGCACGAGCACCAAGGCACCGGATTTGCCTTTCCCAGAAATATTATGGCGGCAGCTCAGCTCTTCTTTCCTGCTTTCGCAATTTCGTTGCTTGGATGAAAAGGAAAGGAGCCTGCGAGGGAAAAGGTGTGCGATGTGGGGAACAGAGAAGTAAACCATTGCCTGCTTGCGTCGGAGCATCGGGAAATTGTTTTTTTTTCTTAGCAGCCTTTCAACTTTTCGTCATCTCTTTTTTTGTTAAAAATACTTACTATAGGTACGACTGGTTTGTCCGACCTCTGTCCTACCATGAGCCTGAACCGCTAATCTCCTTGTCATGCTTGCTGAGACTTAGGCCATCCTCAGTGCGTGTTTTATTGCACATTTATCAAGACTTAAATTTTGGTAATAGAGTCTGATGGGGTTTTATGAGGATGAAACTCCTCTCTATTCTAATGGAAATTTCTCTTTTCTCTCCTCATAAAATTGCTGATGTGACATAGATTTAATGCTTATGAAACTCTCTATGAAATCCCCACTGAAATTGGCCTTAGACTTGTGAACGGAGCGGATCCAAGGGATAGTTCAGGTGAGCCTAGTACTACTCTGGATTTTTGCACAAATTTGTTTTACTATTTCGATTGGTGCCATTACTGAACTTAAAAACTGAGAGCCTAGCCGCACACCTTCGCAAGGATCACGATCTAGTCTATTCCAGTTGCTACGGGCGGGAACTCCGCCCATTCTTTCTCAATCTCCCTCGTAGCGGCTGCTCGCCGCCTCATGCTGCCTCTTCATATCCGTGCTGCCTTCTTCCACGGCTTACAACGAAGCTATAGCTGCACCGATGCAGGCCAAGGCGATTGCTTCAAGCTCTCACACCTCCTCGCCCAAATGGAATCAGGCATTCAGCATATGCCAACCCCTAATGAATAATCAGGCTAATCCTAATCTCTAAGACCAGCTACACGATTGCATCTTTGCCTGTTTTTTATCCCAACAAAGTAGTTATTTTGATTAGACTTGTGATGTATCTGATTGCATCTACTGCAGTACGTTTGCGGTTTAAGATCCTTTTTTTTTTGAAATGTTCTGATCCCTTTCTTGATATTGAAACATGAAACAAACATTTCGCATTAGCGCCTCTTGTGATGTACTCTCTATATCGCTTGTGAATTTTATATAATTTCATTTGCCAATTGTGTTAACTCTTACTTTTAGATAGAAATCCCATCTTATAGTAGAATTATATAGATCGTATGATTGGCATAATGTTTCTTATTAATTTTAATGGTTGTATATCGAATTGCGGTCTTAAAAAATTTTTGTGCACACCCAGCGGAAAAATCCTGGATCCGCCATGTGATAGACCTCTAATGTTGCAGTCTTGGAGTAAAGCCTAATGTCCTGATTGTACCTATAGCAGGATTTTTTTTTTTAGTCAGACTAGTATGTTTTCTTTTTTGGGCCGGAGCCACCAAGTGTTATGGGTCGAATATTTTTAAGTGCAATCCACGGTCTAGGGTCCCTCGGCGGCCCAGTTTATGAGCTGGATGACGAGCCGGGCCAACATAACATGTGATTGAGAGCTGATGAATGCTCAAGACTACATGTCAATGCATCAACATTGGGCACACACCACACCAGTATTCATTGAGTAGCAAGCCTAAATGTAGGGCAAAAGTTCAAGCCCTTTCTGAAAATAAACTGGAAAAATTGCAACCAGAAAAATCAATAAATCTATGCTGCCAACATGATTATAAATAACGGGTGTTCTGTTATAAAAGGAGTGAAGAAGAAACGTTTAATCATACCGTTTCAGGACGCGCTACAAGAGTCTGAGTTCTTGAATGCCATAACAACCTTGGCCCATGATGAAACCTTGAAGAACACATGAGAACCTTCTTCCTCTTGTATGCGCCATCACAACCTTGGCAGTCCGAATCATCACAAACGTTTTTGTAAACTGCACATGTTCGTTTATCATTGGGGCTCACTACGATATTTGGACATTTTTAGAACATTGTTCCACTTAATCTTAATATTCTGTTTGGTATTTGATCATGAAGATGCGTTTTTGAGGTGCCTGATTACATTGCACTAACCTCGGCCGGAGTAATGGCAATGTAATCGCACATTTACTTCTTAATATAAATGACGCGCAGTTTTCCGTGTTCGCAAAAAAAAGGTGCCTGATTACATTTGTCCGACCCTGAGAATTGAGCTGCCTTTTATCTTTAGTATTTGAACTAAAATTCTGCATGGATAGTAATCTCAATGCTTGATGCTACTATGCCGCGACACTTTGTAAACTGACATGATTAATTGATTCAGGCAGGAAATTCTGAATGTCTATTTGCAGGAGAAAAGTGCGTGCCACACTGCATCTTCCGCGTCTTCCTGCGCCCTTGCTGGTCTGCATCAACAACCTGATGATGATGTTGAAGAAAAGCAAGAGTGAAAACTGAAACATACTTCAAGCTGATATCTGGGGTCTGAGAGCAGATTAGGCTATCTTTTTTGAAAAGTAAGATTAGGCTATCTCGACTTGATGTCTTGATGGCTGAAACTGTATACTTATGCTTCTTGCTGGGTGCTCCTTTCTAGCTCCAACACACGATGTCAGGTCTTATCTGGATATTGGCTGGACTGAAGCCCCTTCCTTCATCTAAGTTGCCACCGATCTGTTTCTGTTTGTGTACCTAGAATGTAAAATGACAGGGAAAGGCTCGGTTGTCCAGGAAAAGACATCACACAGTCTGTGTGCAACTATATACATTGTGTACTGGTCAGTTTTTTGCCTTTGTTGACATCTGCAGCGATGTATTGGTCTCTGAGGCATTGGGCATGTACCTTGATGGAGCTTTTCTGAAGGCTTCCCATGCCTGAACCGTTCGAACAATGTACATGCGTGTGAATTGTGAATTGTGATCACACTGTCTCTGTTGTGATTTTGACCGGATGTCTACCACGTATGCACATTATGCTCAAGCTGGTGGTTGACCAAAGACCGCATCGCACCTACATCAATTAGCCAGAGATTTTAACTGACGAGTGAATCGAGAAACCAAAAACTAACTATCATACTTGTGTAGTGGAATCTGACGCACATTTTCATCGGTGGCGACGATGGCTCAGGGCAGCGCCAGCAACAGCACCCCTTTGACGACCACGAGCAGTCCCAGCGCGCGCAACCTTTCTTCAGTTCACCTCTAGCTCCGGTGACCACGGCAAGCACAAACGGCAGGACGGCGGCGGGCACAACCGCGCCACGGCGAATTCGACGACGGTGCCGCTCCTCGTTGGCTTCCGATAGCAGGCTGGATGGAGTCGACTATCGCCCGAGCGCGGCGAGGGACGTGGTGACCGCACCGACGAGGATTTCCGTTAGCAAATGGTTAGTCCTTCCTCGACGACCAGGCGGCGGCGGCGGCGACGCATTCTCGTCACCGGCTGAAGAAGAGCCGCCCAGAGGGCTAATCAGCTCGTTCGCTTGGCCTGCTGCTTATCAGCCGCTACAGTGTTCGCAGTTATTTTTCTACAGCCGCTACAGTGTTCGCAGTTATTTTTTCTGCAGCCGCTACAGTAAAACGGCTTCAATTCAGCCAGACAAACAGCCCGAATATGCGAAAATAGCTATCACATCAGAGGCATATTTGTATAATTTTGGATCACGACTATTAATCGCGATCCGAATTAGGGGCGTATGTGAATATCTTTGGATCGCGATTAGGTTCATTTGCATACTTTTTACCCAGTTAGGTACTGCTTTGTAAAATTCAGGATCGTGAGATGTCAAAAAAAAAGGATCGTGATGCAAAATTGCAAATTACTCCGCCTTCGATTTCGAACACCTAAACCTCACTTAGCTAGACGCACTGCTCGCCCAAAGTCCCCGCCGCCGGCCGCTGCTCCCGGCTCCAAAACCCTAGCTCGCCCTCCGCCGGCGACAAGGATGCCCGGCATGCCGACGGACGCCGGAGGCGCCATCGTACCGTTCTCGGGGGAGCCAGGACAAGGGGCGCCGGCGCCGCCGCCCGTGCGGCACATCCGCCACGGCGTTACCCCGCCCATCTTCCGCGTCTTTGTCTCCTGGTCGAGCGGCAACCTCCTGCAGGTCGCGTGCATCCGCCCGCCGAGCCCGGAGGATGGGGGCGGCGCGGAGGAGGTCGCCGGGAGTGTTGTGGAGGTGAACCTCGGTGGCGGTGGCAGTGGTAGCGCAGAGGTCGAGGAGGAAATCGATGAGGCGGAGATGCGGCGGATTGAGTATGGGTCTTTGCCGGCCTTCGCGCTGCTGCAGAGCAGGAAGAATGCTCTCGAGGAAGCTGCAGCTATGTCGCGTGTGCCCATACTCCCCGAGCAAGCAGAATGGTGAACTTTTATTTTAAAGCTGTTTACACTTCTACATGCTTATATGGTTGGTGATTGATTTGATTCCTGGTTTCTCAATCGCCTCCTCATGATTAAACGGTTTTACTGCTAAATACTGGCTTAGTGCCCACACCATTATTATTACGAAATTTGTTATGCAAATGTGGCAATGCTATAAGAAACTTGACATTACCAACGTTTAGTACAGCTGTATTCTGATAGCTACGCAATGCTTCTGACACCCTTAGTGTTGTAGATTGTAGAAGCTGAAGCACCTTTTATACACTTATGCACACATTAGTAAAAAACAGTGGATGATTGAATCTTCCTTTTGGCAAAGTTGGGATCACAAGCTTTTTCAGTCATTTACTCGATCAAAGCTTCTCTGCTGATTAGTCTTATAGTATTTAATATTATATGTGCTTCCTTTTGATCCATTGTGTTTTCATAGGTGGCAATATGTGCTCGAATACAGCAAAAACCATTGGCAATCTACTTGGGAACCCAGATTCTCCTCCTGCTTTCACGATAGAAGACCCAAAGACAATTCTTAAGGTGTCTATCTCTATGTGTTATCTGTTTCCTATTTTCCTGGTGACTGGGAGCATTGTTTTCATTCCTAAAAAATTAAATTTGAACACTTAGCAGGTTGGAGAGAAGCCCACTAGTTTAAGGGCCGCATGGGAGTTGTTGGAGATGTTCTATGTGTGATAAACAACTGCAAGGCTGGCTTCCTGAGCGTCTTGTTGATTGGTTAGCCGTAATGCTCTCACTGTCAACTGTTTCCTTGTCACTTATAACCACACTTCATTGTTGCAATTTCCAGGGATGGCTGCTCACTTATGTTTCCTCCTGTGATTACAGGATTTTGACAGCCTCTTGTCAAAGAAGGAGAACACCGTGTATTCGAAGCTTAGCAATTTTCAGAAAAGGCTCACGAAATTGCAGGTTGGCTAATATCCTATGACTATCCCAGCATCTGATTGATATTTTGTTTTTCTCTCCACTAACTGTTATCCATCTATATAATGTGCAACCCTTGCTTCCGTTCTTTTGTTGAGAGTAAATGCATAACGATATGACATTTTATAGATTGTTGAAGATGATCCTGACTACTGGAATGGTTTGTCAGCAGCACTTTCGGTCGGATGGCTTGACATTGTGGTAAGTTTATTTCTTCTGCATTTGCTGGTAAGTTTGTTGCTTCTGTTAGGTGCCTCCCATCTAAATGTGTTTCTCATGTAGGTGAATATGCTACGGTTTCATGGATCTTACCAGTTGGATCAGATGGATAATCGCGAGGTACATAGGTTGACTATGGATCTTACTTTGGTTGCTTCTGCTGGTTGCTGGATCTTTTTTTAATTTCTTTTGAAATAATATTGATGCTACTAATAAAATACCATTTAAATTCTTTTAGTATTCGGTATATTTATTCTTCTTTTATTAGGATGCATCTGAACCGCGAGATTGTGCATAAATGATGAAATGTAAAAATCAAATGAATCACGTGTGGCGGCTGTTGTTCAAGTGGTCTGGCTCAGTTTGGCTATGTCATTTTATTGTGCTGGCTTTGTAAAAAATGAACTCATAGATTACAACCAGTTTAATTCAAAATATCAAATAATGAATTGTATGCGCAATTTGCTCTATATCATTGTATTATGGAGGTCAAGTGGTCCGGTATTATTCGGCTGTGTCATTTTATTGTGCCGGCTTTGAAACAAATAAATTCATAGATTTCAGCCATTTTACTTTTGCTGCAACAGTAGAATACAAGCAGTAACGTCGCTGTAGATCTCATTTTTGTACGTTCATTGCGAAAAGGAATAATAATTGAAATGCTGGACGAACCTTTTGAAACTGAGGAATGATTATCTCTATTTTTCATTTTTGGCTTGAATTAGTTTATTCTGCAAATATGATTCGATGAAAATCTATAAATATTGTAATTCCTTAAAAATTAATAGTATTGTTTTTGTGGTCACCAGACAGAAAATGGGTTGGTCGAGGCTGTCGCTGTCCTTGTATCAACGATGCCCCGCATGAGACCCAATTTGCCGTCAGGCAAGTTAGGTCAGTGCTGCAAAACTAGACCAGATTTTATCAAGGTATGTTTAGCAGAATGATGTCATCTCTTCTTTTCAAACAAAATACCATTTCTTCTGTGGCCCTCAGGAATTTGAACATTGCATATTTATGCTATATCCGTGCCCTTAAAATACATTATTATTCATATCCCCCAGAATCCTAGTACGACTCTTTTTTTTGCCCTACTTGATGTATTAGTTATGCACTGCATGCTATATGCTTTGTAGCTAAGCCGTTGCATAATCACAGTGATGGAATGTCGTTTCTGGGCAGTGGTCACCATTGCACATTTCAGTCCCATGTGTACTGACATATCATAGAACCATGATTGATCCTGTTTGCACATTATATGGCTGCGGTGCTACCATTACTCTTTTCTCTAGCTTTCTGAGACGGTTATGCATCTTCTGATTCTCACTACTTCCTTCAAACGGTTGCTGCTGTTGTCTGCTCTCTTATTGCTGCTTTCTTCAGCATTTCTTAGCTGCAGCTTCTTTTAGTGCTCTGCCAAATTAAACTATCTGATACCCTCCAGTGAAAGTGAGACCTTTTTCTTCATAAACTTCAGAACTAGTTTTCTCTCATAGTTCTGATTGCTGTTGTTTTAGAGAGAGAAAAACAAATCCTGGTGCCATTGATGGTTGGATGGAGCAGAGTTTATAGGAATCATGCTTTCATTTGGTAATCCATAAAAGCAAAACATTGTTCAATCTATATTTTCTTAGGCAGGCATTAGTTGACTGCCTGCACTGTGCACAGATTATGGACATATATGGTACACGACAGGTTGTAGTAGGAATAT
Source organism: Eragrostis nindensis (assembly GCA_012490785.1). Taxonomy (NCBI): domain Eukaryota; kingdom Viridiplantae; phylum Streptophyta; class Magnoliopsida; order Poales; family Poaceae; genus Eragrostis; species Eragrostis nindensis. The sequence goes on along the minus strand of JAAXCT010003136.1, from coordinate 3,539 downwards.
AGGGTCTGCTTGGTTGCTGGCCTTCACCTGCGCAGCTACGGAGGCCGCGCCACAGTTTGTGGCAAGTAAATCCACGCCACACTCCCACAGTATATTGAATAGGAAAAGTGTGGCAGCAACAGCCTCTTGCTGTCAACCAAACGGTGCCGATTCTTTTGTGGCAGCCACCACTGTGGCGTGGCGAAAGACGGCCAGAAACCAAACAGCCCCATAGTAAATTCCCTTTCGATAGACTTAATTGTCAAAAAAGAAGAAGAAGCAGACAACCTTGTTATCAATCTGGGCATACTGGGCGCCTGGGTGGTAGTTGCTTTACTTGGTCAAATTGTTGTGTACAATTTTCTGAAGAATACCTTCACCATAATTAGGACACTTGATTTCCTATTAATGTACTGACAAACTGTTTTCATTTATTGTTTTGTTGGGTCTACATTCTTTTCCTTGATAACAACAAAGACTAACAGGTCTATGATGCATTTTCCCTAAAAAAAGGGTCTATGATGCACTGTTTGCTCAAAATAAAAAAAGTGATGGAAGGACAAAATCGCTGTACAAAATTTGAAAATGGAGCTTCAAAGCTCAAAAAATGTATGCCACAATAGCACCCCTTACAACTGCTAATGTGATCCACAATGTAAGCCCTTTATTAAGGTCATTGAAAGCTATTGCTAAGGTACTTATACTTACAGGCATGGGAAAAGTGGCGAGGCCAGGTAAATAAATTGGAGTGCAGTGCATTTTGGATCCAGTGCAGTCACCAAAAAACTCGCGATGGTTGAAGAATTTGCTTCATATCATGATGGGAAATGTGAAGGAGCTCACTGCTGCTACATCCCATTGGCTGGAGCTGTTTGCTTTCATTTTCTTTACATAGACACCTTTACAGTGGTTAGTATCGTATACATACGTCTGCTCCTGTATCAGTTTTAGTACTTTGTGGTTCCTTTGCTGCCAATGCTTTTATTGCATTCCTTGGTTCCTTATGCTTGAATACATATGTGTGGCACACCGCACACCTTTATTTTCTATTACGGAAAGAGTTTTTGAATGCATATTCTTCCTGCAAAAATTTCCGTTTCTCACTTTTATTGTGAAGGCATCTGTTTGCCCATATGAGATAACAATATATGTGATCTGCATTTATGTCGGACGTGATTTGCATCCTCAAACAATAATAATTCGATTTGATCTGCATTGATTTCAGACATGGTGAATCCAGAAGCTTATATTACTATCTCTAAATCAAGGGCCATCTATTTTGGATTTTTTTCTGGGAATGAGTTCTCTGAACCTATTTCTTGTGTCAACAAAACCATTAGCTTTAAGTATATTAGTTATCTGACAATCAAGTTCTATTCCCTAAACCCTAACCCTAAACCCAAAAATCACACTTCATGTTGTATTAAATCTGCATTTTTCCAGGGTTTTGAAGGGATGCACCATTTAGCTCAAAAATGCATACAGCTTAAGCCGTCATCTGGCACAAGTGGATTAACAGACCTCCTTATTGGTATCCTTTCAGAAAAATTCAGAGGTTGGAGCATGATTGTGATCTAGAATCCATATTCCCTTGTATCTTGTCAGTACTTTTCTTATCATGATAACATCTTCCTCTTCCATTGTTAGGTTGTCTTGGCAGAATGCACGAACAATTTTGGCCTTGGTAAGTTCTGCATTTGCTACATTCTGTATGAACATTGAAGACCTCCTCATTGATTTTGGCATTTGTATGCAGGTTTGTTACACATGCCATGGAACTTTTGACAACTGATAATGACTATGCGGATATGATGTTGCATGAAGAGCGGCCTAACTTTGGTGGTATAAGAATTGAGGAGCTGCACGGATAGTCTATGCTCAAGTTTGTGTTCTCATTCTTTGACTTGGCAGGTTAGTTTTGTAAATGAGTAACTCGCCAGTACAGCACCCATTTAACCAGCCGAGCTTATGTGTTTTTTTGAGATAGAAGATGAGCTTTATGTGTTTTATTATTAAGCATCATGCTATATTTCTCGAACTCAATGAACTGAACCGATGCATTATATTACTGAAATTATTTCCTTTTTACACCTCATTTCGAACCATGATTCCTTAGTGTCCCTTAAAATTGAGTTTTCCTTCCTGTGTCTTGAAATTGAGTTTCCTTTCTGCCTCCGTGCGCTCACATGGGCCCATCCAGTGGTAAAAGGGAAATGCGTTTAACTATGCTGTAAATATCAAAGTAGCGCTTTTTTAAGCCGCTTATTTTTTTTCTGAATTTTCAGGTGGTGCATATGGTTCCCATTTGTTTGCTGCCAACTTCTTTGTTTCTTGTAACCTGTCTGTTTATGTAGCAAAAATATCTCGTTTCAATAGTGTTGTCTTAGCATCTTGCATGTTTGGTTCTCGATTGCTCACGGATATCTGTCCTCATGTCAAACCAAGGCCTAGGGCTATTGGAGATTTACTTCTCAAGCAACCATACAAGATAATCGTCTAGTTCTGAGGTACTATGTATTTTGATTATGGACCTCCTTGCACTGTCTCCGTCTTTCAACTTGTGACCTAATACTCATGTCTGTGAGCAGACATTGGAAATATGCGCTTGTACGAGCTGGAGGATGTTAGTACAAAGATCATGAAGGAACATGGTTTAAATTGCCTACACGACTTTTTGTGATAAAAGTTTTTAGAACATGGCACATAGTGATCTTCCTGCTGTTTGGATTGTGCCTAACCTTTATCTGTTAATTTAAAGATTGACAGGTAGCACCTTTTACTATACAAACTGAGCGTTAATAACTCCTATCTAATTACTTTTGTGTATCTTTAGATCGCTGGCATTCATCACTGGAAACATGGGCGAAAAGGGTGCGGTGTATACTGGTTCCAGCAAGCTCTGATAAAGTTCGGCTTGACAGAATTGCTCAACAGTTATTCGAGCACATTGGGAAGTCCGTCACAGATGATAGTTTAAGGTGTCAATCTTATATACCTTCTGAATTCCTCAAGTGTAGTCCAAATTGGTCTCTGGTGCGATAGTAATCGACCAATTTGATAAAAGAAAAGAAAAGAAAGACACCCTTTCTGCTTGTTGATTTAGCAACAACTAATAATGATTTTGCGTGGCCAGCAATGGGAAGGATTGCTCGAGTTGTGGTTCTGATATTGGTAGTGCAGGTGGGTCTTGAATTCCTTCATAGGTATCTTGCTTCCCATCAAATTTATGTGTTGTTGCATTGCAGTATACATGTAAACTTAACATTTGAATTGCCCATAGGTATCGGGATTTCAAAAGATCCCTTCAACAAGCACGAGAAGACGAACTGGTGAGGCTGCTCGGCAAACTGTGGAGTTTCTTATACAGGTAACAATTTTACATATTTCAGCTGGGTTTTGTTTACCACATTAACACTTCAGGCCTCAGGTGATTATGATTGAAAGAAGTGGGAGTCCCTGCAATTAAAGTTAAAACCACAGCTGTGGATTTTAAGACATGCACCAAGGATGCCAATAGGCTGTTGCTCCATCCTTGTAACCATGGATATATGGTATCTTTG
>JAAXCT010003135.1:0-43817 GCA_012490785.1 Eragrostis nindensis | reverse complement strand
GGTTAACTTAAGGTTTTTTTTTTTTTGCACACGTGGAAGGACTGACGGACCCTGCTTTCAAGATTTATATTAGCAAAGCATTGTTCACAAAGCACATGTTCTTCTTTTTCTGGGGTCTCTAGTTTCTTTTCAAAGTCAATAATCTTGAAAAGAATCAATTGACATTGTTTGCCGTGTGAAAATAGCACACATTTTTTTGGTCCGAATTTGAATCTTGATTGATATCAAAGATGATTCAAATATGATCTTTACATGCATCTCTTATGTGTTATATACATGAGCTGTTACTTTCTAATATGTTGAATTACTCCATACTCAATATCAAGGATGACAAAAGCTCACGGCATCACAGAAGGGGGAGAGATGACTAGGGAGAGATGACTATGGAATTAGCTCAAATCTTGGTTGTCTGTTTACAAATGGATGGATCGATCAGATGATAATGATACCTGTAAACAATGAAAACAAAGCATAGAGACCACCGGTAGGGACGGAGCAAGGGGGGCTGGCAGGGGCTATAGCCCCCACCCACCCACCCTCGATAGTTTAAAAATACCCTTTGGTTTCATATGATTTTTTTTTAAAAAAATTTTTACCCAACTTCGAGAAAATTAAGAAATACTTTTGATTTCGTATGATTTTTCTTAAAAAAATTGCTTGTATTTGACCCTCTCGAATCAAACTTACATGATTTTGTTCCACCGGCCCTCTTTAGAAATTTTTTGGCTCTTTACACACGTCATGTATTACAGCAGAGTAGCAGGCTACTGTAGCTTGTAATGACACCCGTAATGCAGAGGATCCCCGATCGCAGGCATGCATGACACTGCCTATAGTTTTCTCATGGCTTTGCGAGGCTACATGATTTAAATACGCTGATTTAATGATCTGGTAGGAGGAGTAAGATAATGCATGGACCGTGCCGTGTCGTACTCCCTGTTCCGCATACAGTCCGTTGCAGCGTCGCGGCAACGTGCATACCTCCAGATGATTATGGACGCCCCGGATAGAAACGAACGACACCTGCAACGTGCATGCCATGTCATACCCTCTGTCTCGGCAAGAAACGAACGAGCAGCTCGGAAACTCGCGTCGGCTGGTCTGGACTCCATCACCCGGACCGTTCTCGAGAAACGCACCGTTGCCGCTCGCGGAAACGACGACGGGCGGAACCGGCCGGATCCGATCCGCGATCCGCTCGTGCCATGCCAATGTCTCTCTTCCCTTGCCGGTGGGCCCGCGCCTCCTGCCTAACCTCTCCCGGCCTCGGCGGCTTTCCCGTTCCCATCTCATCACTCAACTCATCAATGCCCGCATCCTCGGATCCCCCTGCCGAACCTGGCCCCTGTCCCCCCCGCGCCCCGGCCCACTGGGCTCCACGCGTCCCTGTCGGAGGTGGGATGACATCCGCGAAACGCGAGCCCGAGCGCGTTTCAAATCCCACCACCACGCCGCCTCCCCCAAACGGTCACCCGTTCGCACACCGCACCTCCCGTCATCGGCCACACTCCCTCCCTCCCTCGGCACGGCTCCGCCGCCGAGCCATCGATTGATCCGCCGGCGGAGGGCGGGGATCCATGGCCTCCTCCTCCTCCCCAATCCCCGACGCGGGGCCGCTGAAGCCGGAGGCGGCGGCGGCGGGGGGAGGCGAGGGGCAGCAGCCGCCGTTCGGCGCGGCGGCGGGGGATCAGCAGCAGCAGCAGGCGCCCAGGAGGGCCCTGGCGGTGCGGAAGGAGCGCGCGTGCACGGCCAAGGAGCGCATCAGCCGCATGCCGCCCTGCGCCGCCGGGAAGCGGAGCTCCATCTACCGCGGGGTCACCCGGTACGCTTCGCCCCCGTGCTCTGCCCTTGCCCCGCCCACCCCTTCTTCGCCGTTTCCGTGCTACCGATCGAGAGCTTAGACCGTTCTGCGCGCGCTGCGAATGGATCCTTGGCTTGAGCCCTGCTGTTTAATCCGTTCGTCTGACGCTTGTCACGCTGTTTCCGCGATTCGGGATCTGCAATTTATCGATCGATTGATCGTGGCTCGAGTGATTGTTTGCGGACGGAACAGAGGTTTATCGCTGGTTGATGTCTTAGTGTGTGGCTGAAAATGAGGCGATCTCTCCTTGTCCGGTAGCTTGGCTCGGTTAATTTGTTTATGTACAACAGTACAAGCTCGCTTGACAGCGTTGACCTTGGATCGTACTGGTAGTAGGTATCGAATCTCATTTGGCAGCCATTGGCACATTTAGTGGATTTGGTGGGTTAGACTCAAATATATTTACTTAGTGTCTATATTGTTCATATGCACAGGGTTCCTTACTTAGGGAATAGGGATCCAGTTTTAATATCAGTCGACATGGGATGTGACAATATGTGATGGTATTTATATGCTTGTGAGGTATAAATTGATCTGCCATTCTGCTGTTGTACACGAGTGGGTACCTAGCCGATTATTATCAGAAGGTTTGGATTATTCGGAGACATTTTCGGTTAATATGTCTTCCACACCTCTATGCTCCATTTTTTTAAGATGTATTTTCTGCGCATACTTCCTATCGTGCTTTGTTATAGATGTAACTTTTTCACCCTTTTTTTTATTTCTGAGCTACTTTGGTATGTAACTGAGCTTGATGTCTCCTCAATAGGCATCGGTGGACAGGTCGATATGAGGCTCACCTGTGGGACAAAAGCACATGGAATCAGAATCAAAACAAAAAGGGGAAACAAGGTATATATGTGTGCCCAACCGTAATAGTAGCAAATGAGTTTGTTTTGGAAATTTTGAAGATACTGGAACTAGAGGATGGACAAACATGTTTATTTCAACTTGATTACATTGAATATATAGTTTGGCTTGATTTATGTAGAGATCTAGCTTTAATACACTATTATTCTCTGTGAGCTGCATAACTACCTCGTTCTTGTTGCACACGAGAAGTTAGTTTCTGTTGCTTGTAGTCAAAAGAATCAACAAATCACAATTGATATGTTGAATATTAAGTTGAACAATAGAAGCTAATATGGTATATTTTTCCAAAAATTGGTCTGTATACTGTTAGATTGATCAAATTGACATCTGGGGACCTTTCCAATGGTTCATTTTTTTTTCTCCATTTTGGCGACTGATAAGAGTTTTTCTGCAATCTACCCACTGGACCACTCAAACATGTGTACCGTTTTCCCACCATTGCATGAATTAGTTGGGTTATTACGACATAATGATCACTATGTAGCAATGGAAGTAAAAAGCTGTGGCTGCTAAAGTTTTCAGGATTCTACCATTCATATTTTGTTTCATATCGTCGGGAGAAACATAGATGTATTAATTTACAATATGGTTTTCTTTCTGATATGTTTCTGTTTAGTTACTGCAAATCTGATTTGATGGAATTGTTTCTTTTTGCATGGGAACGACGTCACACAATTGCTCTTGCAGTATATTTAGGTAATTGGCATCCTGGTCTTAACATTTAATTGCAGTGTTCTACGTTTTCTTAATCCCTTGTTTATTCTGTGTGCTAAAACATAGGTGCATATGATGATGAAGAGGCTGCAGCAAGAGCCTATGACCTTGCTGCCTTGAAATACTGGGGAGCTGGAACACAAATAATTTTCCAGTGAGTCATATATGCTTATGTGCTAATGGTGATGGATCTTGTTTTTATCTCTATAGTTTTCCCACGTTTTAATAAAACTATTGAGCAACAGCTGTGTGGTCTATATTTTAAATTTCAACTTTTCAGACCTACTGTATATATTTGTTTTATTACAGATTTTATTGGCCATTTGATTAGATGTAATCCTATCTCACAGATAGTACCAACATTTTCTAAACATATTACAAAGATAGTTAGATGCAGAGTTATCTGTTATACTCCCCTCCAGTCGAAATTAATTATTGTGAAATTCTGGTGATTCAAGAAAACAAATTTAAAAGCAACATAAGTAGATGCGGGATCCTCATATTCTGATCGGGTTTGTGCACGCACAGAATCGCTCTTTGCGACCTGATATTTCGCCCTCATGTACATGTGTTAATCTATGAGTTGTCACTCTAGAGCATCATTCTATTTTCTTTTGCTCATGTATTTTCACATTAAGGATTGGAATTATTTTCAATACTTATGCCCGTTATGTGTTTGCTTATTCAGGTCTCTGACTATGCAAGAGACCTTGAAGAGATGCAGATGATCTCCAAGGAGGACTATCTTGACTCTTAGGAGGTATAGTTGTTGATGTGTATAACATTATTTTATTTTTATTAAGTACTGACCACAGAATCCATCCACTGCAGAAAGAGCAGCGCCTTCTCGAGGGGCTTACCAAAATTTCGAGGGCTTCCAAGGTAGGTGTTACAGGATTCAAGTCCTACTTTTGTGTTGCTAATCCCTATAAGTTCATTCTAATAATCAATAAATTTAGTTGTAGTTGTCCTCAGTGAAATTTAGGTATGATGTATCTTCATTTTATATGTTGGCGTGTATCCTCATATCATTGCATACAACAGCCAGAGCATATCAATCAAGAAAGGACAACCAAAACATTTGCAATATATTATGGTACTATTAGAAAAAGAAACAGCTAGATGGTAGATGTTCGTTGCCATCTTCTGTCAAACTAAAATGTTCGTGCTACTATATCAAATTACTGTCCCACCATGCGCCACACATGACAAATTATTGTTTAAGTGTAAGCATCCATTGGAAGGAGGTTGGACGGTTGAAGTAGAAAGCACTAAGGTAATGTAGGGCACAAAAGAAACAGCTGACCAAGTGAAATACCACTAGCTTAATTCATGTTCTTTTATTAAAGAAGGTATAAAACAGTACATCTTTTATAACAAAGATATGACTTGGCTCCAATAAACTTACCTCTAATCTATGGGATATGTCTAAAGGAAAGAAACCTAAATAATATAGTAACTATCAATCCTGGCCCGTATCACTGTTTAAAGCTTGTGTGTCATGCAGGCAATTGCATAATTCCAGATGGGATACTTCTTTGGACACTTTACTCGGCAGTGACTACATGAACCTTGGCTATGGTCAGTCTGTAAAACTTGAACACTGTACCTCTAGATATCGATCTCCAAAGGGACAATAGTTGCTATGAGATTTCGTAACTAATTTGTTTACTTTTGGAAATTACAGGTAAGGATGTCACATTGGATGGAAAATTGCAGGACGCTTTGGTTTAGAGAGGAAAATTGATCTCACAAATTACATTCGATGGTGGCTACCCAAAAAGACGCGGCAGTCATATACATCGAAAGAAGATGAGCTTTCTGATGAAATCCGAGCTATTGAAATTCGATGCAACTGACAGAACCATATAAGTTGCCTTCTCTTGGCTTCTGTTCTTATTCCAAGCCTTCTTCTGCGGGTGTATCAGCATGTAGTATATTATCTCAGTCTGATGCCTTCAAAAACTTCTTGGAGAAGTCTACAAATTATCTGAAGAGTGTACCCTCAGCAAAGAAATGGTTGAAGGAACGCTATTGCCTCGGTGCCTGCTACTGGACATGATACAGCGGCATTAATATGAACATGAATGATTTGCTGGTGCAAAGAGCTCCTTACACTATGGCCACTGTTATGCCCACACCAATGAAGAGTACCTGGAGCCCTGCTGATCCAGTGGACACTCTTTTCTGGAGCAACTTCATCTTGCCATCCAGTCAACCTGTTACAATGGCGACAATAACAACAACAACGGTTTGTTTCTGTTCTAATAACTCAGATAAACTCTTGAAATATTTTTTTTTCCAAAGCTGATTATTGGATTTGCGACAGTTTGCAAAGAATGAGGTAAGTTCAGGTGGTCCATTCCAGAGCCAGAGTGAGCGTACAAGCTTACCGAAGCATGATTTTTAAATTGGTAAGTAATGACTAAACCTTTATACATTTCAACATGTATGGTGCTTGTTCATCAAATTGTTGTCAACTATTTTACTTTTTGTAACACCAAAAATGGTGGTACACATTCCTTCAAGCAAATAGTGGAAAAGGACTGCATGGAGAACTTATAAATTAATGAATTGTTTTGAGTTATATTTTACAAGAATTGTTATCAGTAACTAGGGATAATGCATCTTTGTCTCAGCCCCTAGCTGTTTACAAACATGTATTCTTCCCTGCAAATTGTTGCAATTTTGTGTTCAGTAATCAGTGATAGCTGCCTGGTAACGTTAATTACTTCGCGCTGTTACCAAAAAGCTTTAGAACTTCTTAGCTGTTCCCGAACTGTAGAACACTTTCCTATGCATATATATCTGTGTAATGTAGGTTTCCACAAAGATCAACCGCATGGAGTAATGTCATAGTGTCATTTACATAATTTTGACTAACCAGCCATTAGAGATGAACACTGTTCAAAGCATGGCGTATTGATAAAAATGGACCCCTAATGGTTTCCCTCTTGTGTTCAAATATCAATAGTGTTCTGGAAGGAATTCCCATTAGCTTGCAATATCAATATTTTACTGCCATCTTTTTTCAAAGATTATTGTATTATGTTACTTAGTACGATAAACGTCACAACAAAGAAACTAACATAGTTTGAAAATAGAAACGGCTGATTTTGTCCTCAATTCTTGCTGTTCTTCTGCATAGTATTGCTAATCTGCTAACGAATTCTTTGATGTTTCAATTGATGAACAGGTCAGTGACAGCATTCTGTGCTTCGGTGAAATTCTTTTGGCCCAGCTTTTGATCTAGCAGCTCATGGACATTACTTCTTGTGTATCCATACTATAGAACATGAATAGAAGGTAAGACAAGCGAAGCATAGTATGTAATATACAGTGACTAGTTTCCAGAAAAGGATTTAGTTGTAGAGCTATCTGTACATATTGCGGTTGTTGTTTCAGCTAAGTCTCAGCAGATTTTTGGAAGAGACCTAACAAAATGATGCAATTTTTATGATAAATTAGTTATTTTGTATATATTCAATTGCATGTTCTGATTTCACCAACAGTTCGGTTTCTTGATTCCAATGATAGCTTCATTTATGGCAGAACTTTGAGGTTTAAACTTGAGATACTATCATGGTTGCAAATAGCCCGCTATAGCTCCGCTATAGCTTTTTGAGATAGATGCCGCGACGATATTGCATATATTACCGCTAATGCCGCTAACTCCGCTTTACGGTTAAATAGCTCCGCTTTTTTTATCCGCTATACTAATTTATGAACTTATGTGCTTATGATTTATGATTCATAAATCGTAAGTCAAGTGATGTGATAAATTTGTTTCATTCATAGTTCAAATGATGCTTTCTTTCTTGATTCTGTGGATTGTTTCACCTCTTGAAAAGATAATAAATACATGCTAGGACGTTGATACGCTTGGACAAACGCATGCACTTTTGAATCGTGGGTTGAAATTGACAAATTTACTAATATTTTGACCAAAAGTTTACTTTATTTTGCAAACCGCTATTGGCAATAGCTGCCGCTATAGCTGCGCTATAGCTCCTATAGCTTTTCTGAGAGCACTCCGCTAAACTCTTTAGCCCGCTATTTGCAACATTGGATACTATTGACAAATCATTTCAGTTATTATTCTAAGTATTAAGCACGCAAGTAGCCAAAGGGATCAGTTCGAACATCTCGTTCAAATGATTTCATACTTAGTATTTTGGAGTGCGGTTTGTGCAAGTTTTGGAGGGATTTCATCCTTGCTTGTAGGCGAGAGCGTTTAAGTTTCAAAATGATTCCTCTCTCTCTAAAAAAAATAAAAATAAAAAAATAAACAGACTGCTCACCCCGTCAAACAGACTGACACTTGCATTTTCCCTTATCCATGATTGTGGATTCGATTCTGGCAGCAGCGCCGTTGCTCGCTACCAGAGTTTTGCGTGTCGGAGTCAGACATGGATTACACCTCGGCCTTTTCCGAGGCGGAGACGAACTACCGCGACAGCTGTTACGCCGGTGGATGGCCATGTACGCGGCGTTGCATCGGGAGGCCGAGTCCGGACTCCGGAGTCGACTGGGTGTAGACTACGAGTTCGACTCGGCAGCGAGATCAGCGTTGTTGCCAAATCCTGTAAAATGAAAACGCGAAGTTCCCATTGCTCCTCATCAAACATTCACAAACCAACGCGCCGTTCATTCAGGTTTCCGTGATCGGCGTAAGAAGGAAGTCGTCGTGATCGTAAGTTCTCTGCCCTAATGACCATGGGCAAGAGGTGTCTCGCGATGGTTGTCTACGACCCCGCCGACGACCAACAGCGTGCCGCCAAGCGGCCGCGCCCGTCGAAGGTGGAAGCCGGCGCCGTGGTGGCATACAACGCCGCCGCACCGCCGGTGGACGCGCAGCCCATCAGCGCCATTCCCTGGCTGCGGCCGCAGGCCCCGCCTTCTCCCGTCTTCGTCGGAAAGGAGCCGCCGTGCCTGCGCAACCATCTCCTCCCGGAGCTGAGGCTCCGGAGCGACCTGCCGGTGCACTTCATCGACGCGAAGGCGGTGACGAGCACCGACCTCGACTCGCACCAGAACCGGTTCCGCATCCCGACCGACGGCGTGCTGCGCCGCCTCCGCCCGCTGCTGACCTTCGAGGAGCTCGCCTCCGCCAACCTGCTCTACGACCCGGAGCCCAGGAAGAAGTCGAAGAAGAAGCTGCTGCTGCTGCCGGAGCCAGAGAATGGCGTCGGGTGCGAGCAGGCTGCAGGGAAGAAGATGAAGCAGACGAAGAGGAAGGGGAGAGTGCACGGCGGGCTACCCGTGAAGCTGGTGGACCTCGCCGCCGGCGCCAGCGGGTGTGCTGGCTGTCGCGGTGGGGGGAGCCAGCCACGGCACGATAGTCAAGGGGAGGGGTACCTCGACTTCATCCGGCGGTGCAGCTTCAAGGAGAATGACGTGGTCGAGATCTGGGCGTTCAAGCAGCACCCGTTCCGCAACTTCGGGGTCACCATGTGTGAGGGGAGCATTCTGCACGTGTTCATCGTCAAGAGACACAATCAGCCGGGGCATTGCCGCTACTGCCATCACCGGTGAATTGAACAATCGAACGATTGAGATGGTAGATAGGCAGGAGTGACTTGGGGTATAGTTCATTGAATGTACGCTAGTAAGCATATTGTAGATTAACTTTGGCATATTTGTACTCTCACGTGGATCGATCACTATTATTTCGATTTAAAGAGAACTTAGTATACAAGTTTTTTGTTTTGGCAATTAGCTTACAGTATACAGTGGTACGTGGAACGAAATCGTCTGCCATCATAGTTGTGAGCTCACCGCGAGCTTTCTCCCAGGAGCCTTGAGGAACCAAATTGGAGGAAGACAAGAGTGAGCTCCAGTGGCCAAAACACGGCTGCCGGCGGCGATATTCATAGGTTTAGGAGCTCAATCAATTCTCCTATCCCATTTGTGGTGAGAGAGATGCGTGGGAAAAACGATAGTGATGGTAGGATATAACATTGCTAATTGGGCCTAATTAACGTGGGCCTAGGAACCACGGGCTGTTGTTTTATAGAGGCAAATCATCATCCTTAAAGCTGGAAGGAGCGGTTCAGATGAGAACGGCACGACTGTGCCGTCATAGTTGTGACGGCGGACGATTTGGTTCCACCGATTCCGTGCTACGTAAACTACTTCTATATGAGGTGCTTGGGGATTTGTTCTTTGAGATAGCGCCGGATGTGCAGTACTTGTAAGAGCTAGAAAGCTGATGGCAGTGCACGACGCACTTTGTGCAGAAACGATGGTGTGTTTGCAGGCACTGAAAGCATGCTCTGATCACGGTATGGTTTCTATTCAGGTTGAAACGGACTACAGTAATCTAGTGATGGCGATGACATCTGAGAAGCATGATCAGTCTCTCGGAGGGGTGCTGTTTCGTGAAGCAAAAGCTTAGTGTCCATGAATTTCAATAGTGTTGTTTATTCATGTTCTAGATCAGGCAATGAGTGTGCTCATGAACTTGCTCGTTATAGTTTGAGTAGGGACCCGGAACAGCCAGATACTTGGCTGGACCCCCTCGCTGAATTTGTACTAGACTCGGTTGCCTGCGATTCAGCTGGGTCAATTGTGGATCAATAAAACTGAAGCGAGCTTGAGGATAAAAAAAGTACTACTTCTAAAGCAAAACTACCTCCATATATTTAAGGGTATCGATAAAAAAGCCTGCCTCTATTCGACTCCCACACGTAAGGAAGTGCTGCACACCCTCGACATAACAATAACCCATCGTGTTGATGTATTTGTTCTTGATTTTTTTTTACGAAAAAGAATTTCATTGATATTAAAACACATTACATCTTCTGGTTACATAAGCCACCCAACAACGCCAACTAATTTGTCCTGAAAATTTGGCTTAATTAAAGAATCTCAAACTACACTCCATCTCTCTCTCTCTCCCTCACAAAAGAAAGTGTTCATTACCTCCATACCTCATGCCTCGAAGCGTCGAAAGCTTAGCAAAAGCCGTGATCAAAAGGTAGCAAAAAACCTTCATACTGCTTACAGCCAAGGTAGCTAGTCACTCATATTAAACTCATTACATAGAAGGAAGAAGTCAATTTTACCACTTCAAGTATCCATGTAGCTAGTTCATTTAATCCTAAACTATTTTTGTCTATTTTACTCCCTCAAACTATTTAGATTGGTTCAATTCACTCCCTTATGAAAATTTTCTTTTTTAATCTCTAGGCACACATCATGTTTGAGCGCAAAATGTTATGGGATTATAGGCTAAAACATACCTTATGTTAGAAAAATGTTTAAAGAATTTTTGAAACTTTTTTGTATGTTGAAAATGTGCAATACCAATTCGACATGTGAGATAGAATGCTAGAAAATATTTATGAAATAATCTGGAACATTTTTTCTAGTATAGAGTATAATGTCATATACCCATGCTACAAAATTGAGCTTCAAACATAACACATAGAAAGAGAAACAAAAAATAAAAAATTGACTAAGGGGTGAATTGAACCAATCTAGATAATTCGAGGGAGTAAATCGACTAAAAATTAGTTTAGGAGGTTAAGTAAACAACATGAATACTTTTTTTTTTGCGATTACAATACAACTCAGACGCTCACAACGCACACACACTTACCTCTATGAACTCACATACGCAAACCCTACCTCTATGAGCATTTTCGAAGACTGAGCCGACAAATCCTCGAGATTGACGAAGTCACCACTGGTACCGTACCTCGCTATCGATGGCCACGTCGCCTGCCGCTGAACGCACAACGCTATTAAATCCTAAAAAATTCGCTCCCACGAGGAGTCGAATCCAAGACCTCAGGTGTTACTGAGGCTCACAGGCCCTTTCGCAACAACATAAGTACTTAAGGTAGTAAAATGGACTTCTTCATAATTAGAATGGAGAAATCTGATTTTAAAAGCCGCAAAGTCCCGTCAAGCTAGTTACGCCGATAAGCGGCGCCGTCCTTTGGAATTTCGGCAAGGTGACCACATGTATCTTCGCGTATCACCTACAAAAGGCGTTCAGCGCTTCGGCGTCAAGGAAAGCTCGCTCCCGTTACATTGGCCCGTTCAAGATTATTGAGAAATGTGGACCCGTCGCCTATCGGTTGAATTGCCCGACAAATTATCTGGGGTTCATAATATTTTTCATGTATCACAACTCAAGAATGTTTGAAGCCCCCTATTGACGTGGTGCTCGAGGACATTGAAGGATTACGGGACGATCTCACCTATGCCGAGCATCCAGTCAAGGTTATCGATCAAAAGACCGGGTGACACGCAACAAAACGATCACCTTCTATAAAGTTCAATGGAGCAATCACTCTGAAGAGGAGGCCACGTGGGAGCAAGAAGAATTTCTGAACTCAAAGTTTCCCGGATTTTCTCGCTTCCCATTTGAGGTATGCGCAAACTCATTTCCGCGTGTTTCCTTCCGTTCCTTTCGCTCTCGTTTAAATCTCGGGACGAGATTTTCTTAAGGGGGGAGGGCTGTAACATCCCACTCTAATCGACACTTTAAACTGTTGTTAATGCAAATTTACCAAGAAGTTAAGTGATCCTGTTTAGAGAGGTAAATTGAAAACAAATCACCAAATATGGTCAAATTGGAGCTTGAACTAGAACTTCCAAATCTTGCACAGGAGTGGGACCCAACAAAAATGTTTCTGAGATATATATCTCAAGTTAGAATTTTGGAGAATTTTCCAGAATTTTATGAATAAAGGAGAAGCCCAAATAAATCTCGAGATATTCAATTTTGGCTGTTTTCTTGAATTTTCTTTATGCAAATTCTGAGCCGAAATTCAAAATTCGCCAATAAGGAAAATGTTCCTGTGGCTTTGAACTTCCAACCCTGAATTTTTCAGAATTTTTGGACACGTGGAAGGTTGGGTTTGGAGCTCCTCAATTTCAGCACGTTGGAAAATTCAGCGAAAATGCGAAATCATACTGTAGCGACGTATTCCTCTCTGTTCTTCCTCCCTGTGCTACCTGCTCCCGCCGTCCTCTGCTACTGCACCAGCGTACGCGTGCACGTTTTGAGAGCAGCAAACCGCGCGCTGTCCTCGTCCCTATCCTCTCCTTCACTTGGTCAAGTCGTCGCCAGCTCTTTCTCTTTTCTTTCCTCTTCCCGGACAAGCCGCCATGGCCGACGCGAGTTAGCTCGCCGTTCACACCGCGCCACTGATTCCCCTGACCTCGACCCCTGCTGCAAAAACGTGCGCAAGGGAGCACTCAAACCCATCCAGGACTCCCTTTTTCCTTATCCCCACGTGAAGCTCGAGATCGAAGGAGGATTTCAACCATGGCCGGCGGATGAACGAGCTCAACTCCGCCGGGAAATTCGTCCAACTCGGTGAGCGGTTCTTCAATTCATCACACACGAGTCTTCCTCACTTCCCCACGCCCCTCCTTGACTTGAAATATTCGTCAACCTCGCAGCGAGCTCGCCGGAATCGCCTTTCTTCCCCGACGCCGACCGCCGGACCGCCGCCTCCGCCGACGAACATCGACTTCCGGGTTCCCTCCTCGACGCAATCATCGACCCCCGGGTCCGCGTCGTCGAGGTGAAGCTCATGCCCCCTCTACTTATCCCTCTGGCCGCCTATGCTCGCCGGAACACCACCATGCCGTCGGTCACCGCCGCCGCTCTCGCCGCCGGCATGTCGCCGGTGCCCACGCACATCTCCGTGCTAGTGCGCTAGGTCCGCCGCCTCGAGCCCGTGGTCTCGTCGTCCATTTCGCCGTAGTTTCGTCGGAATGCGGCCGCGCCGCCGCCGCCGCTGTGCGCGTGCGCCATGGCCATTGGCACTGCTACAGTACCGCCGCCTCACTTTTTCCTAATCCTTTTCTCAGAAATTTAGCAGAAGTTGTAAAATCGGTATAAAATAAAGTATAGTTCCGAAAAATACAAAATAAATTTTGTTGCAATCCTTGTAACTAGATCTGTCCAATGGTGCAAGGACATCACCACAAATCAGCCTACATAATTTTACAAATTCAGAGAACGAAAACATTAATAAATTTTTGTAGCCTTTTCTGTACATGCAAAGTTCATGAATTTTGGTATATATGCATCTCATGCCATTCCTGTACTGTTCACCAAGTGGAACATTTAAATTCTGCATGTTTTAGTATAATTGCACTTCCATTCATGCTTTTCATTGTTGCATTTTTGGTATTTTACTCCTGCACGATTTTAACCTAATTTTTGGATATGCCACTGTTCACAGTAGTGGTCTGTTAGGAAAAATGCAAAGTAAATTATTTGACTCCCAGAACCATGTTAAAAAAAAATTACGAAATGAACTTTGTGTTTCGGCATTTTGAAACCCTAGCAATTGGCGCTTTTCGTAAAATACTTCAAATGAAAGCAACTTGAAATCTTTTTATTTCAGTTCTGATTATCATCTCAGCACCATCACCATGCTGCTGCACTCATTCTTTTAGCAAAGTTTCATGTATGCATTGCATTAATTATTATTTTTGCATTGCATCATTATAGGGACCGACGCCGGAATCGAGGTCGAGGAGCTCGTAGCTGAAGATCGCGGTGCTGATGCTAACACTTTGATTGTGCTGACCACCAGGCCCAAGGCAAGCCCCGGTGCACTCCTAATTTTGTAAAGTTTTCTTTTTGTCACATGTATTTGAGTCATGAAATGTGCATTACGTTTTAGGAGTTATATGGAACCGTAGATGCATTTGCCCTATGTCTACCTATGGGATAGGTTGGAGTTGTACAGCCACTCGGTAGAATTTGCTATGCCTAATGTCGAGTCCTCGGTAGAAAAATCGGGTGGTATGAAGACCGCCCGGTATAAGTGGTTCGGGTATATTTTTTTTCTACTCTCACATAATGATGATGAATATGAGACCGAACGGGGAAGTTCATGTGTAGGTTGAGGTGGCAAGGTCGTCCTTGTTCGCCATAGCCCCGTTTGTGTCGGTTGAGGACCGTTCGTTGTGGCCCTGCTTGAGCAAGTTTGAACGTACCGGATGCATGCTAGTGATATGGGCACTAGTAAACCGATGTAACTCGATTACTGTATTGTTGGACGTGAACCCACCTCTCTTTAGTGATGATGATAGACTCGGTGGTTCGTGGGTATCGCGTGGAGGACGTGTACTCGGAGAGGTGTTAAGCGGCCCGGCTTTATGGTGTCTTGCGAAAGGTTGCCGTGCGTGACTCTTTTGAGTGTGCGTACGTCGTGTTTTCCGGGTTTCCCCTGCAGGTGTAAATCGATTCGAATCGCCGTCCCTCGCGGTTATTGAGTACCGCTTGTTCACTGCGTCACATCGTAGTAAGAAGTGCACATGTTATGGATATATTGCTGTTTTGTACTTTAATTAATTGCTTCTTGCAACCTTATATGTATTAGTATAGGTTGCTAATATTTATATTTATGCAAGAACCCTTTTAATTTGGCTAAAACTTGAAAATAAGGATCAAGTATTAGTGCTGTTTTGGCAATTAAATTCCAGCACCTTGGTCAGCCCCCTGCATGTTAGGAGTCGGTCTTAGAAGGCCATTTTGACGGGTAAGTCTTGCTGAGTATTAGTTGCTCAGGGTTTGTTGTTTAAATCAGGTGCTCTTTTGGCTTAGGAGAATGAGGCACATCTACGGGCTCGATGTGTTTCATCGTAGGACATTTATCGTCGAGATGTATATCGCTTCCGCTACGCTTTACAAACTCTTTTGTGTAATCAAATCTAAATTCAAGTTGTAATAACTAATTTCCTTTGTACTCTATTTTGTTTATGCTCATATGTGTGTACTTTTGGACTCTTGCTTCGTCAAGTGTCACCCGATCTCGATCCTGTTAAGCTAACCCCTCATTAATTGAGGCGGGATGCTACAGTTCCCGCCGTCGGATCCGGCAACCACCGCCCTCTCCCACGCTAAATTCTCCGGAATGATGCCCCCGCCCCGCCCTCCTTCCCCGTCTCCGGCGGCTCCCCGCCGCCGATCCGGCTACCCCGCCGCCCGCTCCCTCGCTAACTAGTCCGTTGTGCTCGCACCCACCCTACTCCGCCCACCGCCTCCGCCACCGCCCCTACCCCCATGTTTCTATGTCCGGGGAGGAGTGGAAGAGATCTTGGGGGTACAAACCCTGCGCACTAAGAGATTCTACGGGCCGACGACAAGGATTCTCCGGCCGTCAAAGAAGCTCGCCGGAGAGGATGCCATGGTTGTGTGAGCTGATCGGGAGGAAGAAGATCACCTGTGGCCGTTTGATAGACATAGAGCACGAATCTCAAAGTAACCTATGAGATGAATCTCATCGGACGCCCTACATATAGGAATGGCGCAGCAGGACAGGTCACTTTTCAGCGGTCCAAGTCCTGGTCCAAGTGCTACTACCGTGAGCCATTTTTTTCCGACCCAAATAAAAGTTAAAAATGCCACGGGTCCAGCTGAAGCCTATTTGGACAAGTTAAAAAAGGCCAACAGGACAGGCCGAGTATTGAGCCCTGGGCAAGGACCTTTGAACGTGTTTCTTCTGGGCGCAGCGTAGACGCGACCAATAATATCTAGAAAATCATAAAGCTTGACAACATGAAAATAGTTTTACTAGATTCATTTTGAATGAACTTTCATGATATATAACTTTCTTACTTTAAAATAATATATATTTTTAGAAATATACACAAAGTGAAGTGCATGTCAAAAGGTAGAAACGTATATATATTTTTGAGGAAACAATATATAAGATGTGAAATTCAATGAAATATTTTATTTTCCAAATAAATACTAGATTGGTAGCTAGTAGGCCATCATGGTATTTATTCCGTCACTTGGATATACTAGTTGCAGTGACGAGCGTGTCTCAAATGGAAGACTGCAAGTACGTTGCCACTTGCCATATAGGTACGTGGTTGGCTGGCTACATACGTACGTTGGTGAAAGAGGAGACGTAACACACTAACTACGTGGTCGTCACAGATACTTGGCTACAGCTATAGCTTGCAGCGGGGTAGCCATAGTCATGGTCAACCCGAGCCTGTCCGACATGTCCACCACGTTAACCTCCGGCGGCAGCGCCCACTCGAAGCGGTGCAGCAGCGAGCCGAGCATGGCGTGCATGCACCATCCTGGTGGCGAGCGGTAGGCCGAGGCAGACGCGCCGCCCGGCGCTGAACGGGATGAGGTCGAACTCCGTGGTCCCCAAGAATCCGTCCTCGTTGCGCCGCCGCGGCGCCATGAACCTCTCCGGCATGAACCGGTCGGGCTCCGGCCACGCCACGGGGTCGCGGTGCACCGCCCAGAGGTTGACCAGCACGGTGCAACCCTTGGGCACGGTGTGGCCGTGGATCTCCACGGTCTCCTCGGCCTCGTTCGGCACCAGCGGCACCACCGGGTGCAGCCGAGCGTCTCCCGGACGACTGCCCGGAGGTAGGGGAGACGGTCGACGTCCGAGTGCTCCACGTGTGTCTTGGAGCCGAGAACGCTCCTCAACTCCTCCTGTACCGCTCTCATGGCGTCTGGGTGCTGTAGTATCTCGGCCATTGCCCACTCCACCGTGGCCGAGACCGTGTCCACGGTCGCCAGAAATATATCCTGTAATAATAAAATAATATACATACATATACGTAGGATACCGTAAAAATATATTTTTTGAATAAAACGAAGGTGAAGTGCGATTACCGTGAGGAATGTTCTCATCGCATCTGTATCGATGGTCACCGCGCCGCCGTCCTTGTCTTGCTCCGACATGTCGAGCAACACGTCCAAGAGGTCCTTCTCGCCGCCACGACTAGCTTCCCGCCGCCGGCCCCGCATCCGCCGCTCGATCTGCTCGTCGATCCGCTGGTAGACCACCGAAAGCCGCCTCGCGAATCCGCGGCGCACGCCCTGGAGGTCGGCCGCGGCCAGCGCCGGGAAGAAGTCCGAGACGTTGGGGCTCAGGGACATCGCCACGGCCTCCCGCGCCGCGTCCTGCAGCGCGCCGTGGTCCTCGCCCTCCAGGCCGGCCGAGAACATGGCGCGCCACTGCAGGTCCATGGCGGCCGCGGACGCGGCGCGGCCGACCTCCACCGCCGTGCTGCCGCAGCCGGACACGCGGCGGACGAGGCCGAGCACGGAGTCCCGCAGCAGCGGCCGCAGCCGCTCGCCGTCGAGCCGCCTCGCCGAGAGCAGGTGCTCGGTCCCGATCCTGCGCAGCGCGCGCCACCGGTGGCGCGGCGGGAGGACGAAGACGGAGTTGGCGGCGTGGCCCAGGGCCAGCCACGCGTCCGGCGGGCTCCGCCCCGTCAGGCTGCCGTTGTGCTTGTGGAGGACCTCGCGGGCGGTGGACGGGGACGACGCGACCACGGTGACCAGAGCGCCGAGCCGGACCGTCATGAGGGGGCCGTGGCGCCTGGCGAGCCGTGCGAGGGAGCGGTGCGGCGGGACACCGCGAGCGACGTCGAGGAGGTTGCCGATCAGCGGCAGGGGTCTCGGGCCGGGAGGAAGCCGTCGGCGGCTTTCGGCGAGCAGCTGGAGCACGTAGGCAGAGATGACGATGAGGAGAAGCGATGACATGCACACCAGGAGCAAAGCCATTATTACTAATAAATAGTTTGATTTTCCCTTGTTGAAAAGCTGCAGGTGCAAAGCTCATCAGCTGGATGACTTTATAGGGAGGGAAGCGGGGTTACAGCATTGACTCTGAAAAAATATGTTGGGTACTAACATGCTATTGTTCGAGCACACAGTGAGACGCACTAGCATAGTCTTAATTAAGCACGATTCCTTGGTGAATTGCTTACCCGGTTACAGTATGGAGACCTGTGGTAAAAATGTCCCATCTTACTGACTATATGAGGTACTAAATACTTTTTCTAGGCAGTTAAATACTTTTTGTATCTAAAAAAAAAATACTTTTTTTTGGGCAAACAGGAGCTTCCATTAAGCTGTTACTGCATGATTACAATCGTTGACAAGCAGTTCACGAAGAACACTCAGGGGATGATCATATGCCGCTCCTCCAGAGTTCGCTCTCGTGAAAACTGCTTAGCACATACGTGAGCTACCTTGCTACATGATCTATTTGCGAAAGTTCAGGAAAACTCATCAAAGCACCAGCTTATTAGGTTATTCATGTCACACAAGACTAGACTCACCATCGAACGTTGTTCATCCGACAAAGTCCATAGCTTGATTAGCTCCAAGCAGTCTGTTTCAAAACAGATTTTCCTTATACCCAACTGCTGCGCCAGGCGTAGACCACTCTTGCACGCCATGGCCTCCATCATCAAAGGTTCCATGGTCCTATAATGCCAAATTAATCTTCCTACAGGAAACGTCCGTCATGGTTATGCACCACCACACACCGGTGCGCCCTAGTATTGTTTTCTGCATATCGAAGGCTCCATCTGCATTGCATTTGAAATAGGCCTTTCTGGTGGCCGTTCCCACTGCTGAGTTGTGACCATTTATTTCTGTTTCTCTCGCCGGCCGGTGAAGTATATGCCAAAGATTGTCATAAGAAAACTACTCTAAAAGTTATTGCCTCCAACCTAAGACGTCTTCGTAGTTTAAATAATTAAGTTCTCTCATTCCTCTCTTTCTTATCAACATATCATATTTGTTCTTTATCTATTACGAAGAAACTACCATCTTCCAATATACAATTTTGTGATGTCTAGTGCATTGGTTTTGTCATAGAAACCATTTCGGCTCACATGTTGAGAGGTTGAACACTATTTTTATGCTATCCTAATAACCTGACATGCTAGCCTCGTGGTTTGCTTCATAATGCCCACGTGGCAATACTCATGGGCAAAGCAAATCAGTGACGAAAATGTAAGCCTGCTCTTGCTGACTTGAACGCCACGTAGTCCAGATATGCCGGTGGGTGGTGCTTAGTGACGAATAATGCCCTGACACGTTGGCTCCCTTTTGTTACCGTACTTGTAACAGCATTTCTAATGACGAATCGTCGTTCCCTCCAAACAGACAACCGGTGACCCGAAAGTCACTGTTCTTGAATTTTCATCACTAAAGCATAAAAAGGGATATAGTTTTAATGTAAAAAAAGGCTTCTTAGTGATGGAACATAAAACCGTCAGTAATTTCGTCGAAAACGGAAAAAAAATACCAAAATAGTAATGAAATACAAAATCTGCACTTTAAAACACATTTTTTGGTACTGATTATAGCTAGGCTTGATCATTGTGATTTGCCATATTGTATCCATAACAAGTGCATTTTCTGTAGTTACATATGATTTATGGCTTGGATTCCATGTTTTGGAAAACCAATGGTGTGTAAATCTATTATTTATTGTATCGGACTGTGCTATTCCATTGCCTACTAGCGATTCCAGGTTCATTGTTTGATCCTGCTGGATGCCACTAGATGCTATTCTTTATCTGTATACAAGGTAATAGTAAAAAGGATACAGAGTAATCTAACCTCAGATCTAGTTGTTGGCCAGCATTGATCCGTTGAGCCTCCATAATTGTCTATTAATTTGGAACTCGTGCCATGGCAGAAGCAAAGACTACACGTCATCTCGATAATTGTGCCATGTAGTACATCGATTAATTTGATGCTTAATCTACTCACAACATCAAAGATTTCGGTGGCTCTGAAAGTCACCGAGCTATTTTTGTAAGACCAATTATTAATTTATATGTCACCAGTCATGAAGCTGATACGAAGGAATTATTTTTAAGTCTAGTGTTTATAAGAGCCTCAGTAGTACCTGTGGTCCTTGTTCGACTCTCCATAGGAGCGAGTTTTTCTAAGATTTAACGGCGTTATGCGTTTCAGCGGGTGGCTACGTGACCGTCGACAGCGAGGCGTCAGTGGTGATTTCGTCAATCTCGAGAATTTGCCAGCTCAGTATTTGAAGATGCTCATAGAGGTAGGGTTTAGGTATGTGCGTTCTTAAGGGTGAGTGTGTATGTGTTGCGAGTGTGTGAGTTGCACTGCATGTGTAATGAAAAAAAATACGAAGGAATCTCTGTTGCAACACCGCCCGCGCATAAACAAATGATGAATAAATAACAGTGCAGAAACTAGAGGCACTCAAAACTAAACACAGATGCCATCCAATGATTAAATTAATTGTTTTTCCTACTTGTCAACAAGCTTTGATTGAAAACAACGCAAACAAAAGCGAACAGTTGAAACACACTAGCAACAACTAGCAAGCCAAAAGGGGTTCACCCTTGTCCACCCCATAAAACAATTCACAATCGAAGCTAAATCATATTATTTGATATATTTTATATCTAATGATGAATTCTGCTCTAAATTAATTATATGCCCATTATGGCTCCTCTTTTTCATCTTTATGAATGCATGAAAAGCAAGGTCGGATGTTATGGCTGATCATGACATAAATTATCATCATATGACAGAGTTTATCATTGATTGGATACAAATTTTGACTTAGTTATTCAGAAAATAAAGCATACACATTATCACATAATTTTTACATGTTTAGTTTCAAAGTGTTAGATGTTCATGCATGATTAAAAAGGGTTCAGATAGTGAACATGTCGTTCGACATTAATATTTTAGCACATATTTAAAATTATATAGTTATGACAGTTGGGCAATTATTAGCTCGATTACGACTTCATCATGTCACGGATCACGAGTCAAAACTTGTATAGTAGCACCAGCTCAAAGGGTTGACTAAAATTAATAGGGAATCAAACTTGTACTTATGTAATCACTTTCTCAAATTATCTAGCCCGAGTTTCAGTTGCAGATTACCTTTGTCTAGCACATGATGCATGTGAGCCGTAGCATCTTTTCGCATGTTGCAGGTGTCTATTTTAATTTGAATAATAATATGAGTATGTCCCTCAAATCTTCTAGTGGGTCATTGCACCAGTCATCGAATTTGGTTTTACTGAAGAAAAATTTCAAATAGACTTCGCGCCCCCTGGCCCGCCTAACACGGAAGACCGAAGAAATGTTGAGAAAATAGTACTATATTTAATGTTATTAAGCATGAGGGAACTTCAGAATAACCGCTGTCCAACACAATTCAGTACAACAATTTTCTGAATTTTACTAGTGCACTGTAGTATGTACATCCATCCACTAAGCAAAGGATTAATAGCTGCGGACATGCAGTACATACCGCATTGTTCAATTTCCCCCACATTTATACTCCACACTTGAGTACGGTACGTCGCCGTGTATACAGGCCACGGTAAAGGCCCTCACGATCACGTGTGCTAGCGGCGGTGCGGATAGCCATCAGCTGGTCGAGGCACATAGACACGGAGTAGCACGGTCTACAGACTACAGCCATGGACCTCCATTATCGTGAGCGTATCAGGATCTTCCGCGCGGTGGGAACCTACGGCTGTCCACACCCCCATCATACACAGTTTGCTTCAGCTCCACAACAGTCAGGAACATTCTAGATTCCAAACCTGGCTGTGCCTGCGCATACTCTATGCGAACCCCACTCGCCTTCACTGTGGTGGTTCTTATTGAACAATTTTGCCACAACATCAGCCTATAAAAACCATCAAATAAGAGCAAAATAAATTATTTTCAACTAATGGATTTCCACTAGTTTTATTGAATTATTTGAGTTGCAAGGAATATACTAAACAAACGTCACCAAAACGAGGGCAAAAGCCCACTGGCCGGCCCTATCATAGGCGGGCCGGCCTATGGCGACCCACAACTCAGGCTCTTTCCTTTCTATGGGCCCAACACAGCGTTTTCACGAAGAATTCAAGACCTAGTACTGAAAACTAAAAAGGGGACCAACACACCAAACGGTAGGCTGTAGGCCTAAATTTGAAGGCTACTTCACTTCTGCCGCCTCAGCTATCAACCGACAATTTTGCCGCCATCAAGAGTTGATCAGAGCCACCCATTATATTTTGCCACCATCAAGAGTTGATCAGAACCGACAATTTTGCCGATAATGAGATTGGTACTTTCATACTACAATGATTGCTGCAAATATGTAAATTTATAGATTCTCGTATGATCTAACCATTATTTTGATATGCGAATACTATGTCAACTTCCTTGAGTTTGCATTATGGATATAAATTTCTTATTTGTATAATAGTTCCTATGTATTTAATAATAGTTCCTATGTATTGAGAATATATTGATGATGTATCGAGATCTTGTTTAGGTTATTATTCATCTAGATACCATATACTAGAATGAATGACATATTTTTAAAACAATCAATCAACATTAGAATATTTGTGCACCACCCATTTCTAAATAATTTGACCAGTACTTGTTGCATGGGTTCCAATAGCAGATTTCAAAGCTTCAAATGGTGTTGTGGAAAGAAGGCAAGATTACTAAGTGGTGCAAGATTGCAGGTGGCGGTGGAAAGCTGGCGGAAGGACCAAGAGTTGGCCTTAGCGCTGCTGCTGACCAACGACATAGTATGGACAAGCAGCCTTCCTGTTGATATTAGGTCAGTCTCAATGGTGTTTTATAGTGAGTTTCATGAGCATTAAAAATTTATGCCACATCAGCAATTTTATGATGAGAGAGAAGGTGGAGTTTCATAAGAATAGAGATGAGTTTCATCCCAATAAAACCCAGCTGGCTCATTTATCAAAATTTAGTCTTGGTAGTAGTGCAATGAAACCTTGCATTGAGGATGGCCTTATTACCTTTGAATAAGACGAACCGGTCAAACGAAACTCAAAAATAATCAAATGTCAACAATTTAAAACTGGAGGGAGTATGATAAGACCTTGCTCAGATGAACTTGTATGGCTCGTGAGCCAATGTCTAAGCAACCAGTGTTACCAATTCACATCAGTTTCGGAAACGGACAACAGCCACAGCAACAGCTCGGATCAACAGCAACCAAAATTTCACATCAAGTATATATCGGACACGGTTAGATTATCTTTCATGACGCCGAAACCGAACGTCACAGCACTTGGCGTAGTCAAGCCAAATAAATAGCCAACGACCTCCCCGGTGATCAGGCAGGCAATTAACGATCACAAGCGCCAACGTGCAAACAAGGTCACCGCCGCTACATTGCCCTTCCTGCCGCTCCGACGACGATATGGGTCAGGCGTCCTCGGATCTGTCGGTGAACATCGGCAGCCACTCCTACTCCTATCTTAGGAACGACAAGGCCTATCATGTCATGATGCGTAGCAAGACCGTAGAGGCGTGGACGGCCGAGCTGCGGGCGTTCGGCAGCGACCACGCGCCGGCCAACTACGCCAACCTCAATTTCGACGCCGTCTGCGGCGACGACTGCGCCATGCTGCGGGAGCAGCTGGCGGCGCTCGGCGCGATGCCCCCGACATGCGTGTACGCCAAGAAGCTCGCCGAGATCCAGGCCGCGCTCCGGCACGGGCGCCTGTCCATCGGCGGCAAGCACCTCGGCCGGCACATCACGGCGGCGCTCACGGACGGCGAGATCGACGCCATCATCGACTACTCCGGCGAGACCGGCGGGATGGACGTGCCGGTGTTTCGACCGCGCCGGGCGGCGGTACGAGTTCAAGATGGCGTACGCGGAGGACACCTACTTCTACCGCCTGGTCGGTGCCGCGGAATACGAACGGTTCATGATGGACAACAGCGTGTCCGCGACGTCCACGAGCTCGGCAAGGAGCTCTTCATGGAGGTGTGGGCGTTCCGGTCGCCGGCGCTACGATGAATCCGGACGGAGGTCTCGGAATGGTCATTCTGTTCTTTGATCTTGATTGCGACGGCTTGGGTGATGAGATCTTCGATGACGACAGCCTCACCATCAAGCACCTGATGCGGCACTACCCTAAAGTACCCGAGGTTACACATTAGAGTGAATATGTGTGCGACGCATCAAACGCCCAACATTATGGATTTTATTTAATTTAATTGTGAGAAAGGATTAAAATAAAAGATATTATGTTTGTTTCTGCTCGTCTTTTTCACCGTGTGCCTCTTCATATATTGGGCCACACATTGATGTCGGGCTAGGTCCATACTCCTTCCGTACTCGAATTAGTGTTCGTTCTGCAAACAAACCGTTTTCACAATAGTCCTAAAAAAACCGTTTCACAATAGAGTTCCTTCTACAGTACGTCGCTCCGTTGTTTCCTTCCTTTTTGTACCCCTGGTGCCGCCCGCTCCCGAGAAATCCGGACAATCAAAACGTCGGACGCGCATGCACCGAAACGGCAGATGAATTAAAACGCCCACGCTCCCAAGTCCCAACGCTCCAGCATCCCTCTCGCGTACGCGCACGCGCACGCAGCCGCAGAGCAGGTCCTCATTCGCTCGCCGGTGTCGTCTTCGCTCGAGAGCCTCGATGGCTCGCGCGCCGCCCTCGCTAGCTCGCCGGCGCCGCTCTGTTGCAGCTCGATCGCGGCCGTCAGTCTACGCGCCGCCCTCGCTCGGCACTCCCTCGCTCCGCTCTCCCTCGCAGGTCAGCGCACCTCCCTCGCTGGCTCGTGTGCCGCCGTCGTCGTCGGCGGGCTCAGCCTCCATGACCGAGAGTTGAAGCTCGTGGCGCCGGCATCCGCAGGCGTAGCGTCCATGGCCAAGAGCTTGAAGCTCATGGCGCCGATGTCTGCGGGGGCAGCCTCCATCGGCGCGCCGGCGTCCACTCGCGCAGCCTGCTGCAAAATGAATTACCAATGCAAAATGGATGGCTCCAGAAACTTGTTCTGCCTCCATAGGTAACCCAAATCCAAGCCAAGAACAGATGCTACGAAAGGACTAAAACACCAAGATGCTACACAGAGAAGATGCCAAATGAATTACCAATGCCATCTCCCGAAGGAGGTTCCAGATTCAGATCAAAATCTGCAATTATCTCACTCGTTTTCCTTGGACTAGCTAACTGCGTGATCAAAATCTGCAATTATCTCACTCGTTTTCTTGGACTAGTTAACTGCGTTAGTATGGAATACTACTGGATGCTGTTGGTGTGGTCATTCTAGCAAACTGTGGTAGAACTTGGTGGTGGAGTACTACTGGTAGAGCCAGTCATGGGAGGCACCGCGAGCGAAAATATTTTTGGCAACGCGCCGGCGCGACGGAAAGTAGCTGTCACACGGCGAACTAGCGAGCGAAAGAAAGAAAAAATCAGGCGCGCAAATGAATCGCGTCGAGCGCAGCGTGAAAGGCAAATGCGACCCCGCCATGCAACGTCCAGCATTGGGACTGCAGGCAGGAACCAGGTGGACAGAGAGAGATTGCTGAAAAAGGGCCTCCTCATGTACTCCTTCCGTCCTAAAATAATTGACGTTTTAGCACTCGACACGGAGATTAAGAAAAGTTGGTAAAGGTAGGTGTGCAAGAAACAAGGAAGAGAGAGACAGAGATAGAGGTATATTGTGAAGAGAGAAAGATGCATTGAGAAGTGAGAATGACAATTATTTTGGGAAAACTAGATGAATCTAGAGTGCCAATTAAACTGGGACGGATGGAGTATTTAATAAGGGCAAGCACGGAATATTATCCTCCTTCTGTCCAAAAATAATTGACGCGTTTGACTTTCAGGCATCACATTTGACTATCCGTCTTATTCAAAATTTTGTATAAATACTAAAACAAATATGCCATGATGAAAGTAGAGTTTGAGAAAACAAGTTATATAAAAAATAAATCTTATTTGCATAATTTTTCGAATAAGACGAATGGTCATACATGATGTCTGAAAGTCAAAAGTGTCAATTATTTTGGGACAGAGGAAGTAATTAATGACTCCTTGGTAGGCTAAACCATGTCCTAAACGATCTCTAATTTGAGTATGGAGGAAGTATATATGTGTATCCTGCATTAGCATGATGAGTGATTTAGAATTTTTTATTGTTTCCTTACTATTACAAAAGTTATGAAATTTTTTGTGACACATACCAGCCTGGCAAATAAACTGGGCGAAGAAGTGGATTTATTATGGAAAGAGTCTAAGCAAAACGGCGCCAATGTTATCTTGTTGCTAGGCAGACAACTTAAAAACAACCATAGTATACTAGCCCCAATGCTATATTGGAGTCATAATCTCAGGTCCACATGATGCAAGTAGATTGGAATCTTCAAACTTGTCTTCTGGTGATCCTATAATATTGTTCTCAAATGAACTCAAGTTTGGATGACATTAAGCATCAGTTCAGCGTATAACACTCCTTGCATATTAATCAAATTAAATAATGGCATAAGTCAATCAAAAAAGAAAAAAAAATTGCAAAACACCATTCTCCAAGCCAAAATCCAGTGTTAGGACTCCTTACAACCAATGGCACATACACGATTTAGAATTGATTTTACAAATATTCTAGTGTTCATGAATTGTTCCTAAATTTATTTCATTCTAATGTACTATATTTCATTATAAATTATCAACCTAAACAAGATATCTATGCATGACAAGAATGCTCTCAACTCATTAGCATCGAAATTGTATAGCCATACAATGGAAAAATCAAGGAAGCTTCCCAAAATATCCAGGCAACAAAATAATTGACACTATCTTCGGTGGCAGAGCTTCGGCGGGGCAAGGGGCTGAATTATAGATGTAGCAAGTGCCGTTTGAGCATGGCCTATGTTGGCCATAATGAAGCTCCGTCAGTGCCTATCTTATAAGAATCAAATACTTTTCTCTGGAAACACCTTTGAAAGAATCTCAACCATTAGGTAATTTAATAAGACTTAATTGCAAATTCCACCCCATAACTTGGTTCTAGTTTGATACTTCTCGAATAAGTTCGTTTGTTGCAAAAACCACCTCACCTCACCTCAGTTTTGGGCTGAAATAGCCCCATAGTTTCTATATGCTCTCTCAAATAGGTCAAAAATTAACACCGTTGACGCTTTAATTGCGTCTTGAACGCCTAAAATTACATCTGAACGTAACAAATTCAACTGCTCGACCCTCTCACTGCCACCGTGCGCAGGTGCCTAGACACGTATTTTTGTATCATTTTGGCATAATTGGGAGAGCATATGGAAATTAGAGGGCTATTTCAACCAAAGTTGAGGTGGGGTGGGGTGGTTTTTGCAACAAACTATCAAACTAGGGCCAAGTGTGGGATTTACAATTAACCCTTTTAATAATATTATCTAGTATGAGAGATTTTATAAATAAACATATTATCATTTACTATTAATCACATTCTAGAAGTTTTGTTTATATTATTGATTTTCGGAAACACTTGGATTTCATGGTATGATAAGAATTTGAAAAGAGAGGAATGTTGCCCTTATATTGGTGCATCCTACAGGTATGAGTGCCCTCGTGCAAAAACTCTAACTCTTGCATTGGCATGTCTCATTTGGAAACGAGATATCTTTGTTTACGACGTACGTATCCTAGCTGCCAAACAAAGCTTTCAGGCAATTATGACATGCGTGCTGTAACGTACGGCCTCAACCTGAATCAATCGCGCCTGCGGCTTGCTCATCCCCTGCGCAAGCGGGGACGCGGCGACGCACTCTCGCGGCGTTCTTGACCGCAGGGCCCAGGCGAGATGGACCTCGTGCGCGAGTCGCCGGCTCCGCGGACCGCCGATGAGATGGCTAGAGCGCGCGGTATAGAAGTGCCGGTCGACCGCCACGGCCACCGCTACGACATGAAGATCAGGTGCTTAAGATAATCACAACGCTACTACCGGTTTCTCGGACACGGGTGGGTGCGTTTCTTGAGAGCCAACAACCACAACCTCGCGGAGCTGGAGATCGAGCTGCGGGCCTTCCGCTCGAAGCAGCTGCTGCCGTTGCGCCAAGCAGAGGCTGCCAGCCAACACCCGGACGGGGCTTTAGCAATGTAGCAAATAGCGGGCTATAGAATTTAGCAGAGTGCTTCCTAAAAAGCTATAGAAGCTGTAGCGCAGCTATAGCGGAAGCTATTACCAATAGCGTTTTGCAATAAAAGAAAAAAATTATCAAACAATAGTAATTCCATCAACTTCAGCCCACATTTCATAAGTGAATGCCATTGTCCAAACGTGTCATTGTCCAATAATTAATGTATTTGCCATCTTTCCTAGCGGTCGAACAGTCCACGGAATCAAGAAAGCAAACATCATATGTACTGTGAACAACCAAATTCATCACCCTGAGTTGACTTATGAGTTGACTTATGATGTTTAAATTGTAAGTATAAGTTCATAACTCGGTTGTAGCGGAGTTAGCGGATGAAGTTAGCGACACTATTTGACCATATAGCGGAGTTAGCGGCAGTAGCGGTAATATATGCAATATCGTCACGGCACCTATCTTCAAAAGCTATAGCAAAGCTATAGCGGGCTATTTGCTACATTAGGCTTTAGGAATCGCGATCCTGGTGATAAGTGCATAGGCCGTATGGCCATCTTAGAGCTCGCTGTTTTAATAGTGATTATCTGAGACTTAATTAAGCTTAATCATTAGCGTATTTATTTTTTATATACGTGTGTGTGTGGAGATGAGTTTGATATCTGTGACCATGCCAACACTTAAGCATGTTTGACAGATGTAAACATCGTTCACATGATAATATATATGATATGCTTTAAAGCAAGTATGGTGGATATTTTGTGATTTCTGTTGAGACTTGCTAGTCCTCATGTGATTGAGATTTCGTATATCCGTGTCATATTTCCGGAATAATGAAAACATACTGCTGGAACAACGAAATTGCACTTCTACAACAATGAAACTTTACTGCTGGAATAATTAGTTAGGTGGAAAAATTTTGTTTTTCCAAAGAACATTTTTTTCACAAGTGAATAAAAAAATTGGACGGTTGGATCAAAGTCTGATGAATGAAAAAAGTTAATGAGAGATTAGCAAAATCTCAGTCACTTGAGAAGGAGACACCTATGATCAAAAAAAAAAAAAAAAGGAGACACCTCCTTTCTGTTAGTAGATATGTTCTAAGTGTAGATTTTGGCTACAAGATTTTTTTTCATGATCTCAGATAACTAAGAACTTAATAAAATTCTTATTTTCATCTGTCGTAGGAGTACGAAGTGTGTAAAATTAAAAAAGTTCAGCTAGATGTGAAACATGAAGTATATATTGTTCCTGTAAAACAGTCACCAATTCGCAACGATTGCCTAGTTTTTGCCGAAATTCACAGAAATGGTGACACTAGGGAACAAGGTTTTATTTTTATTTTTCTCACTAATAATATATGTCGGATCAATTGTAGCTGAGGTGCCATTTTTCGTACTAGTTTAACGTTGTGAAAATGTAAAAAACATGTCACGAAACATTTTCATAATTTTAGATAAACTGCTCTATTTCGTAGCTTATTTGTACTTTAGGACAGTGCCTCAGCCATTGCTCTCTAGTGAGGCTGCCGTCGTCCAACAGCTCGTCCCCCAGACCATCGGTGTCAAAGTCGAAGAACAGTATGACCATCCTGAGGAGCCCGTCCGGGAGGTGGCCCTTGACGGACTTCTTTCCCTTGCGCGGCGCCAGCGAGCGGAACGCCCACACCTCCATGAACAGCTCCTTGCCCAGCTCCGCGCACCGGTCACCACACGTCGACGTTGTCGACCGTGAACCGCTCGTACTCCGATCCCCCAGCCAGGCAGTACAATCCCGTGTCCTCCGCGTATGTAGACGCAAAGTCGTACCGAGTGCCATCGCCACCGTCGAACACGGTAACATCCAGCCCGCCGGTCCTGTCGTACTTGACGACGGCGCGCACGGCGGAGGCGTGCGTGAGGCAGCGCGACGCCTGTGCACAGGGAGACTGGCGCGGCAGAGACATGGCCGTGCGCGTAGGGAGGCATTGCGGCGGCGTGTGCACACAGAGCGGTGATGGTGCGCGTCGCTGTTGGTGAGGTGCTGGCGGTGTGCACGGTGATGGTGGTGTGTTTGAAGTGCAGGTTGACGGCGGTAGTCCAGGTGAGGAGATGCAGCGCCTCGGTGCGAGATTTGGAGCACCCTGAGGGTGTGGCCAGCTCGCGCGGAGCTGCGGCGGCTGGCGGTGAGGTGTGGAGGTTGTTGTGCTTGTGGTGCTGTAATGGTGAAGACTGTGAGAAACAGAGGCGCGCAATTGGATTTGGGTGGAACCCTTGCCTTTGCCTGGCAGGCAGCTTCGTGTTATATAAGGTAAGGAATATCCCCTTTGTGTAGATTACATCTGACGAGTTTATCATGATCAGCTGGATCTCCAAGTTAGAGAGATTACAACAGAATATATAAACTACATACAACAACTACGAGATACTAGCTGATGCGGTGCCATCGAGGCCGGCTCGTGGTGCGATGCGGTGCGGTGAACCTCGGTTGGTGAGAGGATTTCGGCAGCGTAGATGTAGAAGCTGCTGGCGGCGAGGTGCTAACAATGACGTGCTTGTGCGCGTAGTGGGTAAATTCAACATGAATGACCGAATTATCGTGGCGTTGGGCGTAATTAAGTTTGATCGGTTTCTACCGGTGCCGGCAGCGGTGACACCTTTGGGTGCCGTTATCCTCGTTGGGCGTTGTTGAAGTGCTCCCGTACATTCTAGTCATGAGGCTTCTCCTGATGAAAACTCAAAATCCAACAAATCGGATCGGGCAACGTTAAGGTTTTTTGGACGACCTTGTTGGAGGCGTTGCCTAGGAGTATCCTTGCCATGTTGGTTTGTCCACCTTCGTTGTCAGTGAAGACATTGTCGGCACCTCTTGGTGGTGTTCGATGGTTTCCATCGATGGAGAGTTTTTGTTGAAGCTTTCCTGCGGTCCGTGTTCGTTTTTATTTCCTCTGGATGCTTGAAAAGTTTGTAGTTAGCTTCTTTATTTTTGTTTTGTATGATCTGGCCTTGTTTCCCTTAATATGAGGCGCTCTTTCCTTATTAATATAAGCCAGATCATTAAATTTCCGGATTTTTTTTTAAAAAAAATGAGCCGCCACGATGTGCTTCCTGCTGCCGATGGAGAGACACCCGTGCGTGAGGTCGGCCTGGGTCAGCTTCTTGCAATACTCGCACGACGGGGTGGTCGCGCCGAGCGCCGCCAGCTGCGCCTGCAGCACGGCGCAGTCGTCGGAGACGTCGTCAAAGTTGAGATTGAGATCGTTGGCCGGCGCGTGGTCGACTTGGCCGGACGCTTTCATCTCGGCCTTCCATATCGCTATGGTGTTCGTCCGGTGACTCATTGAACTCATTGCACTTGCGTTGGCGGGACAGATCGGACGACGATTGACCGACCCATCGTCGTTGGAGCAACGTATCACGACGAGTTATCTGTCTTTTGGTGTTTTGGCTTTGCAAAAAAGCTTGGAGCTGTGGAGCAAGCAGTTTGTACTTTGTACTCGTCAAACAGAGGAGAAGAGTCGTCGGCTGGTTATCTAGCTTGATAAACTGACCTATCTACGTCGGACTCATCAATTGATGCAGCGACTGCTGTTCGTCTCCTGAACAGCAGAGGCATGGCATCACCTGATACAGGGACCAACGGAATATTTTGCTGGCGCCGACGCGCAGATTCACTGAACTGAATTCGTGATAATGGGATGCTGCAGTTCAAGAAGTGAACACAGCTTTCGCGTCACGTGTCCTAATGCATTACTGCCAAATAACAAACAATGATGTCTTGTCTCATTGCTGTTTCAGGGTTCAGAAAATGCAGTTAACTTTCGATACAATTTCAGAGATGGAATCCACCAAAATGTGGCGTTCATTCTGAATGGACGAATTGCTTTCCATGGAGAATTATAGTCGGCCAAAACTCATTGTGCACGCTTCAGTTTTGCTGATCATCAACATGAGAGACGTTTATACAAGATACAGATCGGCTTGAGCGTAGCTACAATGCTTAGAGTATATTCAAACAACAAACTACTAGCAAGTAACAAACAACAACGAATGCAAGTAGGTCGATCCTGCCTACGACCCTACGTTGAAGGGGCAGCAGCAACAGCAAGTCTCCGGCTGATTGTGTCTCTTGACGATGAACACGTGCAGGATGCTGTCGTCACACATGGTCACCCCGAAGTGGCGGAACGAGCGCTGCTTGAATGCCCAGATGTCGACGACGTCATTCTCCTTGAAGCTGCACCGCCGGATGAAGTCGAGGTACCCCACCCCTCCCCCTTGACGATGGTGCCGTGGCTGCTCTCCCACCGCGACAGCCGCAGCACCCCGCTGGCGCCGGCGGCGAGGTCCACCAGCCTCACGGGCAGCCCGCGGTGCACTCTCCCCTTCCTCTTCTTCTGCTTCATCATCTTCCCTGCTGCCTGCTCGCACCCGACGGCGGCCGCGCCATTCTCTGGCTCCGGCAGCTGCTTCTTCTTCGATTTCTTCCTGGGCTCCGGGTCATACAGCAGGTTGGCGGAGGCGAGCTCGTCGAAGGTCAGGAGCGGGCGGAGGCGGCGCAGCACGCCGACCGTCGGGATGCGGAACCGGTTCTGGTGCGCGTCGAGGTCCGTGCTCGTCACCGCCTTCGCGGCGATGAAGTGCACCGGCAGGTCGGCCCGGAGCCTCAGCGCCGGGAGGATGTGATTGCGCAGCACGGCGGCTCCTTTCCGAAGATCGGAGGCTGCGGCGCCCGCCGCGGCTTCTGCCAGGGAACGGCGCTGATAGGCTGGGCCGCCTCCGCGTCGTAGTACGGGACGACGGCGCCGGCGTCCGCCAACGGCCGCGGCCGCTTGGCGGCGCTCTGTGTTGCGCGTGGCGCGGTCGTAGACGACCATGGCGAGGCACCTCTTGCCCATCTTCGTCGCCAGAGCAGGGGACGTGCGTGCGTCGGCGAGTTCTTTTCCCTTCTTTGTGCGGCGCGCTCGCTGAGACCTCAATGGATGGCGAGGCTTTGAGAATGTGCGTGATGCGATTGGGAGCCGCGCATCTATCTGTTTATAAAGCATTGGGACACCATTACTTGATGCCGAGTCGAAGTTTATGTTCTAATCGGAATTGAAGTTCGACCTCCGACTCCAACTGCAACGGACGTGATAACTGCTGTCTCAGTATTTGGTCTCCGTCTCGGAGAAGGATGAAGGCCCGATGCATTTTCGTCCGCGCCCGGTGGCTTTTGGAAAGAAATGCATGGGCGGCATCGTCGTCGAATGCTCCTGCTGCGTCCATGTTTCTGGATCATATTGTGTGCTGGAGCTCCCGTACGTACTACACTCCTCTGCGTGCCGGTGTCGTCAAGAAAGACAGGCAAACTTGCTGTTGCTTCCCCTTCCTTAGTAAACCGTGAACTGACGAACATAGGCAGGACCTATTTGTTGTTTGAGTGTAAGCTAAGCTTAAGCCGTTTGTATCATATATAACCTTCTCTCATGTTGATCAGCAAAACTGAGGTGTGCACATGAGTTTTGGCCGAATATAATTCTCCATGAAAAGCATTCTCCCATTTAAAATGAAGGAGCCACATTTTTGTGCACTCCCGTCTCTGAAATTGGTAAACGTCCTGAAAAGCGAAGTGCGAATTTTCTGAAACCTGAAACAACAATTTATTTTTTTATTTTTTTTTTTTTTGACGGAAAGAGGCAGGTGTTCTGCCGTTTCATTAAAGGAGGAGAAAAAGCAGAGTAAATACAAAATGTTCTTACAGTTGCACTGGCAGCTTAGACTGCCACAAGGAAAACAGCAGATTAAAGGAAAAGAAAAGGAAAGACAGCCCAAGCTGTGCTAAAACAGAAACCAAACGATTAAAGCATTACTCAACTTCAACGGGGGCAACAACACAAGATCTCCCATTGCTCTACTGTATTGATCAACATCTTCTTTAGTTAAGAAAGCAACCTGTAGCTCATTCATCTCCACACCTTGGAATATTCGTCTATTTCTTTCCTTCCAGATGTTCCACCATGTGTAGAAAATGATCCAGTGTGAGTCCCTCTTGTTCTCTTTCGGCATGCTGTTTGTTACCACCCAGTAGCCAACTTGCCACATCAACATAGCTCCCATTAGGAGGCGGCAATCCCTGCAAAGAGAACCAACTGCATATTTTGTTAGCAACTAGCTTCGCAAAACTACATTCGATCAGCAAGTGATTTGGTGTTTCTGCCTCTTTCAAGCATAAAGGACAGATCACGCCATTATCCCATCCTCTGCTCTCTAGATTGTCAGCCGTCAACATCTTTTCATGCATTGCTAGCCATGCGAACATGATGACGTTCGGCTCAGCCTTGGCTCTCCATAAATTTGATGTGTCAAAAGGGCGTAGGTGCCCGTGAATTGCACCAAGTATGCTGACTTGGATGAATATACCCCATCAGCAGAACATCTCCATTTTATTGTGTCCTTGCTGCCTGCCCTCAGTATTACATCTCTTAATCTTTGCCATAGTTTCACATATTCCACAATTTGTTCAGTCGTGTGTTATTTTCCTCACCGACTTAATCCATTGCCACCCTCTAGCTCCTTGGCTACTGTTCTATTCTTAAATCTTGTCAATTTGTATAGGTTTGGTGCCATGTCCTTTATCTTTTCTCCATTTAGCCAACGGTGATGCCAAAAAAGGGTCGTCGTTCCATCACCAATGGAGATTTCTGTTGATAGATCGAACAGGGCCATGTCTAGCTCAGTACAAGGTGTGTCCATACCTCTCCATGGTTTTTTCTTCTTCTGACCATTCGTGCCACAACCACCTTTGTCTGAGTGCCGACCCCAATTTTTCCAAGTCTAGGAGGCCCAGCCCTCCTAACTCCCTTGGTCGTTTCACCATCGGCCAGCATACAAGGGCATGGCCGCCACAATTCTGCTCGCTATCTTCTCCCTTCCATATGAAGTTGCGCCGAATCCTATCAATTCTCTTTGTGACCCACTTAGGAAAGGAAAAAACGGTCGCATGGTAGGACACTATGGAAGTGAGCACAGACTTGGCAAGTGATACACGCCCAGCTCTTGGCATTTGCTTCCCTTTCCAGCTTGGTAATTTCCTCCAATCTTATCAATTAGCGGCTGGAAATCCACCTTGCGCAACTTTCTCGTGTGTAACGGCAGACCCAAATATTTACATGGGAATGTCCGGAGGTTTCCGGGGAATGTCGTGAGCAATTGATCCATCTCAATGTCGGTGCACTTGATTGGGAAATCTCTGTTTTCTGCAGATTAATTTTTTAGCCCCGATGCCTCTCCAAAAATTCTAATAGAGCTCTTAGAGCTTGTAGCTCCTCAACTGATGGGTTTGCAAAAATGGCTGCATCGTCTGCATACATGGATATTCTAACTTTTGTGGATCTGGATAGCACTGGTTTTAGTATTCCTTCTCTACGGCCATTTGGAGGATTCTCTGGAGAGGGTCAATAGCGAGAATAAATAACATCGGGGACAAAGGATCCCCTTGTCTGAGGCCTCTCTTGTGCACAATCGGATTTCCTGGCGTCCCATTCAGCAAGACTCTTGTCGATGATGTTTGCTAAAATTATGCTTATCCACTCTCGCCCTCTGTGTCCGAAACCTAGTCTCTCTAACAGTTCAAGTAGGTATGACCATAGTACCGAGTCGAATGCCTTTGCGATGTCCAGCTTGATGAAAAGCGATGGCCTTTTTCTTTTGTGAAGCTCCTTTACTAAACTCTGGATATAAACAAAATTATCATGGATGCAGCGTTTTTTCACGAATGCACTTTGGTTTGCTGAAACCAAGCTCTGCAGTTTTGGCGCCAATCTACTAGCCAGAATCTTGGAAAAATCTTTGCCACACTGTGTATAAGGCTAATGGGCCTATAATCAGAGACTTTTGTGGCCTGCTCTTTCTTTGGCAATAAGACTACATTTGCCGAGTTTAGCAGATTAAATAAGTTCCCCCTCAGCTGCGACAGTTGCCCAAAAACATGTAGAAGGTCTGCTTTGATAATACTCCAGCATTTGAGAAAGAACAGGCCCAATATACCCATCCGGTCCCGGTGCTTTCTCCTTCGGCATGTCCATAACTGCCCGGTGAACTTCCTCCTCCGAGATGTCCGACTCTAAGTCTTGTAAATCCAGCTGCTTGTAGTTCAGGCCCTCCCATTTAACGTCATATTTCTTCTTTCTGTTTGTCCTAGTTGACTCCCAAAGTGCCTCTCAATTTCTTTTTCCTTGTCTGAATGACTTATTGCAAGTCCTTCCTCTGTTTGCAACAATTGAATGTGTTTTTCTCTTTTTCTTCCATTGGCCTTATGTGGAAGAGCTTGGTATTTGCATCTGAGCATCTGATGGTTGTTTATCTAGCACGCTGTCGTGCCTTTATCCTGTCAATCGCAAGCAGGCCCTGATATTTAAGCTTTATTCGCTTTCTAAACTCAATTCTGCACCACTTAAATGCCTTTGTTCCTCTGCCACGTCAAGCCTCCAATGACCTCTTTGGCTACGCGATCTGCAGTTTGATATTTCCAATCTGTGCTTTTTGCCACTGCCGAAGCGCCTTTGCCATTCTACACAGTTTTACATGTAGCTTCCTCATTGCATCCATTGCCTGAACTGGTTTTTGCCAAGCCTCCTGCCACCTCTATAAAACCAGGCATGTGTATCCAAAGGACTCAAAACGAAAGCCTTTGTAAGTCCTTTGTCTGGTGTCTCCTTGCATGATCATTGGACAATGGTCTGAAAGCATAGATGGAAGTGCTGGAGGTGGGCTGTCGGAAAAAGATCCTCCCATTCAATCGTGTGGAAAACTCTGTCTATTCTCGTCAATGTTGAACCCTCGATCCACATTGCTTAAACGTTTTGACTATATATTAATAATAATAACGAAATATTTTCAAGATATATAACTAGATAAATTGGTCTAGTTCGTAGCCTTCTGGTACTTTAAGACAGTGTCTCAGCAAGTGCCAGACGGAGCGGTTGTCGTCGTCAAACTCCTCGTCCTCCAACCCTTCGGTGCCAAGGTCGTCGAAGAACAGTAGACCATCCCGAGGGCCCCGTCCGGGTGGCCGCCGACGCCGTCAACGGGCTTCCTTCCCTTGCGCAGCGCCGCGAGCGGAACGCCCACACCTCCATGAACAGCTCCGGGCATCGCCGCTCCCATTCAATCGTGTGGAAACAACAATTTACAAGACATCATTGTTTGTTATTTGGTAGTACTGCAGTAAGACACTAGATGCGAAAGTTGTTCGCTTTCTGAAGCTGCAGCATCGTAAATTATCAAGATTTCAGTATTAGTGAATCTGTGCGCCGGCGCCGGCAAATATTCTGTTGTCCTGTAGGCTGTATCGGGACTGATTCCTCTGCTGTCAGGAAACGAACAACAGTACTCCAATTTCCCTCCGGGAAACGAACAACTGTATCGGGAGTATTTGCTTCGGTTGTTGGCCCCGAAAATTTCCCTCCCGGATCGGACACGGATGAGTCCGAGTTCGACGTAGAAACTAGGCTACTGTATCAAGCAAAATAAGTAGTGGACGACTCCCCTCTGTTTTCAGGAATCAAACTGGGTCGCTGCAAGCCTCTTTGCAAGAAAAACAAATCCCGGTCGAGAGGTTCCACTGCTCTGACATCGATGGGTCAAGCGTTTTTCCGACGTGTCCAGCAGTCAAAACTCCAATGAGTCACCGGAGCTCCGGGAGTCCGGCAAATTCGAGGACGTCTGCGGCGACTGCGCCGTGCTGCGGGCGCAGCTGGCGGCGCTCGGCGCGACGATCCCTCGCGCGTGTACGGCAAGAGGCTGCACGCCGGGGCCCGGCCGACCTGAGGCGTGGGCTCCTCTCCGTCGGCGGCGAGCAATTTTTTTTTTTTTTTTGACGGTCAACGGGGGGGGCGGCGAGCAATTCACGGCGGCGCTGACGGGCGGCGAGCTCGGCGCCGTCGTCGACCACGGCATGACCGGCGGGCTGGACGTGCCGGTGTTCGACCGCGACGGCACGCGGTACGACTTCAAGTGCGTGTCGACGTCCGCGGAGGACAACGACACGCGACTCTACCGCCTGGCTGCGGCGTCGGAGTCCGAGTTTGAGCTGTTTCTGAGCGACAGCACCGTGGTGTGCGGCGATGCCCCGAGCTGTTCATGGAGGTGTGGGCGTTCCGCTCGCCGGCGCTGCGCAAGGAAGGAAGCCCGTTGACGGCGTCGGCGGCCACCCGGACGGGGCCCTCGGGATGGTCATACTGTTCTTCGACGACCTTGGCACCGAAGGGTTGGGAGGACGAGGAGTTTGACGACGACAACCGCTCCGTCTGGCACTTGCTGAGACACTGTCTTAAAGTACCAGAAGGCTACGAACTAGACCAATTTATCTAGTTATATATCTTGAAAATATTTCGTTATTATTATTAATATATGTAGTCAAAACGTTTAAGCAATGTGGATCGAGGGTTCAAATCTTGAGCAAAAAGAGAACCGTAAATTACTAAGTAGCGCCCCGATTCCCCGCACCTGAGCGTCATGTCGTACCGATGGCCATAGCGGTCGAAGACCGGCACGTCCATCCAGCGCCTGTTCCTGTTGATCCCGTAGCCGTCTCGCTCGCGCACGCTGTCCATCTCATCCATCTCACCTGAGGTCAGGAACGCGCCGCGAGCGCGTCCCCGGGTCACCGTTCGCGCGGGGGATGAGCAGGCGCGCTTGCTCCGGGTAGAGGTCGGATGTAGATAGCTTCTTCTTCCTGCAGACGAGCCGTTGCGGATAAGGGCAGCGCCGCCGTCCATTTTTGGGCGTGGACGTACATTACAGCTAAGATAGGTAGCTAAGACTAAATATACGTATGTTTTCAGAGCAACACGGCGAGTCAGAGAGTGATACAGAGCTCAGAGCAAATCGGCGAAGCAATGGTCGTGTTCAGGTTGTAGTGCTATTCACATAACATCTTTGAAGGTTCAGAGCCTTGGACCGTTAGACGGACACAGTGAGCATGCGGACCAACTCGTCCAAGTCCCTGTGCGAGCTCCTCCCCTCCCGCTACCGCCGCCGCCGCCTTCCGGCCGAGCTCCCACCGCGCGCTCCCTTACGGGCTTCCCCTCCTCCCCAACGGCCGCGGCGATCGCGTCAGCCATCCGTCCGGAATCGGGCACGGCGTCGGCGGCCCTCCGCCACGGGCACGGCCAGCCCGGCCTGTGCGAGCAGCCACGCGTCGGTGAACTGGTCGGCGCCCCATCGGCCACGTGAGCGTCGCGACGCCGGCGGCCGCCGCCTCGAGCACCGAGTTCCAGCCGCAGTGCGTGAGGAACCAGCCCACGCGCGGTGGCGCAGCACACCTCCGCCTGCGGCGCACCCCGCGTATGACCATGCCCGCGACGCCGTCGCCGCCTCGAAGCCCTCCGGCACGGCGGTGCCGCTCCTCGTCGCCGCCACACGAAAGCCGCGCCGCTCCGCGCCAGCGCGTTCGCCACGGCCGCCGCCTGCGCGGCGGACAGCGCGTGCTGCGTCCCGAAGCAGACGTACACGACGGAGCCGTCGGCGAACGCGTCCAGCCACGCGGCCACGCCGCCCGGCGCCACCGCGGGCTTCCGCCGCGATCGCCGTAGGGGTTCACGGGCACGGCGTCTTCCAGCGGGCCCACCGCGAGCACGCGCCTCGTCATCAGGTCCGAGAGCGGCGCTCCGGTAACTCTAGCACCCGGATGAGTGAGCGAGAGCCACCCGCGCCTGCGCTGGCGCCCCTGGTGGTGCCGGGCGCTCACAAACCTGCCGCCGGCCATCCCGGCCCCGGCAGCCACCGCCCCAACCACTCTTGACAGCTCCGCCAACAGTCCATCAGGTAGCTCACCGCTGTATCCACCACCCCCCCAGAGTCCGGCGGGTAGTCCTCGCGTGTTCGGAGACCAGCCCGGAGAAGCTCGACTGGGGCTCCATTGAAGATGAAGATGGCGCCTATGGCACGCGGCCTTCAATGTTCCTGCAGGACATGGGAGGCCAAAGCGAGGCGGCAGCTGCCGCTATCAGCTCTGCCGCAGGTCACGGCAAGGTCTCCACCCCCCCCCCAGCGCAGATCTGGCTGTCGCTTCTTCGCCAGCGAATCCGGCCTTCACTGCCGGGGTTCCGCGGCCGTGCGTGGGGGCCTTGAGCGCGGCGAATGCAGCAAAGGCGGCTCCGGAGTTATCACGCCGCTCTCTATGGAAGGGCAAGCTCAGCCTGCCGTCCACCGTGCCGCGACGACAACCAGGCTAAATCCATTGTGCTGGCTCCTGCCCGCCGCGACAGGCCTTCAATGCGGGCGCAGCCGCGTGCGCCTGATCAGGAGGAGAACCAAGGCTGGCAGCTGGTCAAGCCGCGGCGTGACCGATGTCGTGCTCCCCCAACGGCCATGGCATTAACTCGGCGGGATGGCCGGACCCCAAGGCCCTCTCGCCGGCCTATAGAGATGTCTTCTGGGGCAGTGTTTTCGCTGCCCTTAGCCCCGACCACCGCCTAGCCCATTGCCGCAAACCTTCCCGCTGCATCTCCTGCCTTGGTTCCGGCCACCTTGCTCGCCACTGCAAGGCCGCGGCGGAGTCAGGTCGCAAACCCGTGCACTCTCGTCTCACCTTGCCACCACCACCCATCAGATCCAGGCTCACCTGCCCTTCCACCAGCATCCATAGTCGTCTTGCCTTTCCGCCCCTCACCTTCGCGGAAGCAGTCAAGCAGCCGACGCCGGACATGGAGCAGCCCGACGGCTACGTAGCCGGGAGACCGGACCAGCGGTCATCTCATGCTCATGCCGCGGTGGTCGCTGGGGGCGCCATGGAGGCGGAGGCGCAGAAGTTGCGCCGCTGCGCGGTGCTGTTGTCTGCACTCGACCACAACTACAGCCCCAGCGAGATGGAGGTACTGCATGCGATCAACCAGCAGCTGCACATCCCTCGCTGGAACAATCCATGTCGCGCGCCACAAGCCGGAGAACTTCCTCGTACGCTTCGACAACCCCGACCAGTGCGACAACCGCTGCACGCTCCGGGAGCGTCCGCGTCGGCGGCTCCACGCTCATGATCCAGCCATGGTGCGTCAACACCC
This sequence comes from Eragrostis nindensis, assembly GCA_012490785.1. Lineage (NCBI taxonomy): Eukaryota > Viridiplantae > Streptophyta > Magnoliopsida > Poales > Poaceae > Eragrostis > Eragrostis nindensis. The sequence goes on along the minus strand of JAAXCT010003135.1, from coordinate 2,666 downwards.
ACCTGCGGCCGACGAGTGGTACTAACAAACGTCAGCTCTACATCGAGAACCTTCCCCTCCATGCTTGGTCGGAGGAGGGGTTTCAAGCTCGTGCTGGGGGACGTGTGCGTGTTCGATCGCATGAACCCCCGACACGTTCAGGCAGGAGAACACCGAGGTCTTTGGGTGCTATGCATGGATGCATAACCCAGATCGGCTGCCGCGCTCCAAGACGACGGCGTTCTTCCCGAGGGTGCGGGTGCATCACGCGGCCGCAATGGGGGCTCGCCGACGGCCTCTGAGCTGGCGCAGCCGCCGGAGGGCGGTACGGCGGGCTTCTCATCCATTTGAACCACTACTACGACTGGACTCCTGTCGCGGCGCGGACGCCGAGCTCGGGAGTCAGCTGTTTGCCGTCACCGGGCTTGTTGGATTCGTCCGACCGGGCCACTCCGGCGTACCAGCTCTTCGACTGGTTTCGCGGCGTGCTCGATGGACGCAGGCCGGACCAGGCCTCTCGCTCGGCGACTGGTTGTCGACAGCCGGAGCGAGAGCGCGCCGCGATGACGACCGCGACGACGACCGCCGCGCGACCCTCCGCCAAGGCGGGACTGGCGGGATGGCTTCTACGGCAGAGGCCGCCCCGCTGACGACTGCCCGCGCGGACCGAGAAGAGACCGCACGCGCTCTCCGCGCGCTGGCGGGCTCGGGCGCGCCGCGACACTCGGCGAGGGTTCGGAAGAGGGGCCGGTCCTCCTCCCGTCTCCGGTCAGGTTCGGACGAGGGTTCCGCAGCGGCGGATGATGAAGCTGGTCCCGGCGGCGCTCGCGCTCTCCGTCTCCGGGGGCGCGGCCATGCTCCGGCTACACAGAGCCCGAGGTATGCGGCTGCGGAGCTCGAGTGTTTGGGGATCGAGGGTCTCGACATGGGCGCGGCAGTCTCGGTCCATGCACCGTCACGAGTGCCTCCCCCGCTGCCTTCGAGGAGCTTTGGCCTGCACCGCAGGCGCCACCACCTCCAAGATCGCACCCGGACCCCCTCTTGGACTTTTTCGTGTCTCTGTGCCAGGAGCCTTTCGAGCTGAGCGGTTCCTTCTGGGTATGATCTCGACCCCATGCTGCATGAATTCTCCAACTTTGTCTCGGCCTCGTTGGAGCGGCCGTTGTCTTTTAGCCCTGCAGGCTCTGGTGACCTCCCTGCCTCGTCGCCCTACGTACCGGTCTCCCAGACTGGCACCCACAGTGGCACGGGTGTGCGCGCCCCCGGAGCTAGGTCCTTCCGCCGAGCACAAGCTTCCAGCATTCTTCGGTGGAGGGCGAAACGCCTATTTGGCCCGGTGTCCAGCTGGAGCCCAATGGACAGGTGGACCAGCTCACCACCCGGTCCAGGCCATGGACATCATGCACGAGCCGGGCCAGAAGCAGAAGACCACCACTGGGCCGGAGCAGACCCAGGACGCGCAAGCCTTCCTGGACAACATGTTCCCTGCGCCGCCCAGGGTGCACTGCCGGCTCCTGTTCCCCGTCCGGCACAACAGCAGCAGCCGGATCCTGCTCCCTGCCGCGGACCGCGCGTACGCTCGTCTCGGCGGACCCTCGCGGCAAAGCGAAAGGCAGGCGAAGCTCAAGTCCTTGTGCCGGTGGCGCAACGGGCTATCACCGCCTCATCCGCCTCTCGACTTGGCCGATGCGAACGAGCCGGTCGGGGATGCGGCCATAAGAAGTACACGGGCACCTATGGTTCACCGCTACCCAAGAAGACGTGCAGGCTTTCAGGGCCATCACTCGCGTGGCGAATGGACGGATGGCGAAGGCAACAGAAGCACTGGCCGCACAGGAGCTTGCGGCGCAGGCGGAGGCGGCATGATTGCGCCGCTTGCTGCTGTTCAAACTGTTTTCCCAATGTTAGCACAACTTCTGCTGGTGTATACCCACTGTCTGCTGGGTCGTGTCGGGATGGTCTGTTAGTTGCAGGGTGGCGTTGGCTTGGTAGTGGATCTGGTTTGGGGTCTATTGGTGGGGATCCGCTGTTGCATCAGAGTATGGTTGTGTTTCGGTTCATGTCCGATCAGGTGTCCCAGTTTCAGTTCAGTTCAGCTTCATGTCGGTTAGGAGGAGATTTCATGCTAGTGTTACCAGTTTTAATGTATGTTGTCAAGCAAGTTTTCAAGTGTTCCAATCCTGGCTTCAGTTCGGTTCAGTGTCAACATGGTTTCAAGGTGCCGGCGTGCTATTGTTCACAGCTTCAGTGCATGGGGGCAGATGCAGTTCTGTTTCAGTTTCAGATTCGTGGTTTCAGAAGGGGCTTAGCGACTCCGGCGGGCCAAATGAATACTTCTGCCAGTGTGCTTACGGAACTTGGAGACGGCGGCTCACCTGTTCTCGGAGTGGCCAGCATCAAAGCAATTTTGGACGGCTGTTAGTATCTGGTTTCAAGCACCACAGTTCAATCCGGCTTCTTGGCAAAATGATCAAACGGTCGCGGAGTGGTTCAACAAACTAGCCGATGGGCCAAACTCTGATCAATGCGAAGGTATCAGGACCTTCATCATCATTGTCATCTGGGCAATATGGAGAGAAGAAATGCTAGAATCTTTGAAGGAAGAGAGAAGACTCTTGGCCGTGTCGTCACAGAGATCAAAGAGGAAGTCGCCATGTGGAGTTCAGCAGGGGCAAAGCGCCTTGCGG
>JAAXCT010003134.1:0-43818 GCA_012490785.1 Eragrostis nindensis | reverse complement strand
CGTCGCTAATCGCCACACCAAAGACCAGAGCTGTGTTCGCGTGTATCCTCATGGCACCGCATATTGCTCACTCTGACCTTGCACGACGAGGTTATGATAGCACAGAGAAAGGATGTTGGCACGGATCCTAGCGGAAAAGAGCGCTCAAGATTGGTAAAGTCCAGTGTTTCAGGGAGGACGATTCTTGTTGAGGCGCACTTGTACAAGTATTCTTTTCACCTCGCAGTAAGAATTGGGACGAGTGTCTGACGCTCGCAGAGGTCTTTTAAAACAACAGCTATCAGGAGAGCGTCAAGGTGGCACCGCTTGAGACTTTGTATGGACATCGCTATCGGACTCCCCTGAACTGGGTTGAGAGCCGCCAAGTCTCGACAGAAGACGTCGGCCATTGGTATTTGCAATTGCGACGTGACCACGTGACCTTTGTGTCTCTTCCAAGAAGAGTGTACGTCGGTTTAGTGTCCGAGGAAATAAACTAGCACCGAAGTGCAATGGACTGTTCCGAATATCTGAACAATGTGGAACCGGGACGTATCGTTGGAGTTGCCGCCAAAATTTTCGGGAGTTCACAACGTCTTCCATATATCGCAGTTAAAGAAGTGTATGAAGACTCCAGCAGATGTGATGATCGGTCATGTGAGGCAGCTTGAGCCAGACCTTACTTATCCGGAGCAGCCCATCAAAATTCTTGATCGAAGGACAGAATCACCAGAAACAGAACCATCAGATTGTATAAGGTGCAATGGAACAACCACTTTGGGGCTGAGGCCACTTGGGGAGATAGAGGAGTTATCGCGCTCTCGTTTCCCCTGTTTTCTACCTTCGAGGTGAGTTTTTGGTTATTGCTTCCATTTTTGCATCTTCGTTCTTCGTTCGTCGTTTTGTCTCCTCCCTTCTCCTTCTTTTCTTGAATCTCAGGACGAGATTCTTTTTAAGGAGGGAGGGCTGTGACCACCCCGTGTTACTGGTGGTACAGCAAAACCCCAAACTGAACCCAAAAAAAATATTCAAATCAAGTTCAAATTCGAAATCATGCTTTCAAATAGATGTCAAACCAATGCTTGTGAAGCAAGTTAAAAATTTCAATAACAACTTGCCCAGTAATAATTTCTGCGGCAAGAGCATATGAACTGAGAATGCTGGGAGATTTTTCCATAATTTTTGAAATTCTGGAAGTATCTCTAAAAATTCAGAGAAGTTCATGCAAATCCTACTGTTCCTCGAATTTTAATTCAAATTCTGTTGCTCAAACCTACCTGGACCCAAAAGAGAAGTTGGACCTGGATATTTATCCTATGTTCTCAGATTTTCTCATAAGTTTTGGGAGTCTGGAAGGTTTCGTTTTAATTCGGCAAACCCGACAGCAAGAAATTTAAGTTTCTGCAATTTGGGTCAGATTTGATCTTTGTGAAGGAACTCCAAGTTTCTCAATAAAACCTACCCCAACCAAAAATACCTCTGGATAGCTCATCTCAAATGAGGATTTTAGAGAATTTTTGGTGATTTTAGAAATTCTTTTGGATGCCCAAATAAATCCCCAAAGCTGAAAAAGTACCCAACTTTGACCAGCTGCCATTTGCAATTCCTTTGGATTCTAGATATGCATGTTGGCCAGTTGATAGATCTTTTCAAGATCTTTCCAATGGTACCAAATTTGCAAATTTTGGAGCTCGTTTTGCTACTTCAAAAGAGGTGAACAATTTTGGGGAAATCGCAGTTTGAATAAATCGTGGAAAATGCGAAGATGCCGTGGGGTCCACCCGTCAGCCTCACCACTCTCACTGAAGGCGTCGGGAGACAGCCGCCGCGTGGACGGCGACGTACGGCTTGGCCGCGCCGCCCATGGCCGCTCCCGCGGGCAAAACGCCACCAAAACGCCTCTACCTCCCGGTCCGAGCTCTTCCCAGCGCTCAACTCGCTCAGTCGCCCTCCTCGTTTCTAACCCTAGCCGCCATTGTCGTTCGTGCGCGCCCCCCACCCCGTCCGCCGCCAACGAGCTGTTCCCGGCCGAGACACCACCAGACAAGGCTTCGACGAGACCCCCTCCACCTTCCCATGGCCCCCGTTGTTGCTCCCCCGGGCTGAGGAAGGCGAATCAGACGTTTTCTCCAAATCCGGTCGTCCCGAGCTCCGCCGCGCCTCCCTAAAACTATCCTTCTCCGGTGAGTTCTGCTGCAATTCCTTGCTCATAAAGCTGCGAAACCAAGCCGCGCACCTCCCTATATTTTCGTCTCATAGCAGTCGAACTCGCCGGATTTTCACTTTTCCCCGCCGTCTGTTGGAAGAACGCGAACACCACCGCGACGAACTCCGTCTTTCACGGCTCCTCGTCGTCAACTGTGTCCACGCCACCTTCTACCAACCAAGGTGAAGCTCCCGAGCATTTTTTCTTGATTTTTCATGCCTTGTACAACACGGGCCACCTGGCCGAACCTTGCCCGCCCGCTGTGCTCGCCGCCGGCTACACTCCGGCTGTTCCCCATCGACCACAAACCCCACAAATGGATGCGGCTTGAGCTCTGCTTCATGCTCATATTTTTTTGGGGATTTTTAGTGGCCGTTTGCCCATGTTCCGGTGAGCCGTCGCCGCTCTGGCGAAGCTCCGACCGCCATGGTCGAGCTCTGCTCCAGCCATGGCCGGATCTGGTGTGGCGCAGCCTGGATCTGCTGTGCTGCACCCCGTGTGGCCCTCATTGTGGCCCAAATCTCATTGGCCCACAGGAATTTCAATTCAATTTCCGAATTTGGTTAATCCCCCAAAAATCACAGAAACTTGTAAAATCGATAGAAAAATAAATAGACATCAGAAAAATGCAAATCCAATTTTGTTGGACTCCTAGTGAGCAGATCTATCCAACAAAAATGTCAAATCACATATGTCATTTTATCGGTTCTCTGTAAAAATCCAAATATATCAATCATTGTTTAATTTCTAATAAATTCTCTGTTAATCCATAAGTCATGAACTCTTGCAGGGTTGTAAATCATCTGATAACACACTTACAGAACATTTTTCCCACTGTCTTGTTTAAATTATTATAAATAATCCGTGTTACAATAAATCGCCAAACTTCACTGTAAATTACTTTCAGTGGTACTCTTCACCAGAAAAGTGCCACTGGACACAAACTAGTTTTCAAATATTTATTTAATTTAATTAACCATCTCAAGTTAATTTAAGTAATTAACTTAATCAAGAGTCAATGAAGGAAATACTTCAGACGAAAAGAATTAATTAAGTTTTGCACTTACAGTGTAAATGACTGTCCAAAATAATTAAATCATATTCAGCATATCATCGCATCTAACATGCATTATTTCCTTGTCATGGCATATAGTGACCGAGGCGACTCCGGAGCCCCTGGACTTCCAGCTGCCGGAGCAGGCGCAGGAGGAGCAGCAGACTGACACCGCTGACTTTGCTAGTGCCATTCCTGAGCCAGGCAAGCCCCGGTGCATGCCTTCCTATTTAGATTTTTATTTTCTCACTTGATTGGGGCTAGTAATTGATTGTGCATTAGGTTTATTAGGAGTTGATGTGAAACCTTACAACTGCATTAGGACTACCCTTCCGGATCCTACCTTGTGTCCTATTTTGTAGTAGTGGGTTCTAGGGTAACATTAGAACTTGCTATGCTTAGTGGCTAGTGGACGGTAGAAGACGAGTGGTAGGTCCCACTCGCATGATAGGAATTACTCTGGATTGTACTAGCAGAATTTAGGTTGTTGCAGACCGGACGGGGATGTTTGATAGGATGGTTGGAGAAGGCTGGGCCTTCACGGTGGTAGCCCCGTCTGTGTCGATTAAGGACCGTCCGTTGTTGGCCTTGTTGAGCAAGCTTGAACGTACTGATTCACATGCTGGTGTTTTATGGGCCCAGTAAACCTAGTAGCCTGTGACGCCCTGGGGGTCTAGCGGATACTTGCACTTTCTATCATGGTACTTGGGAGAGAAAGGATGCCTTCCAATCGGGGCGCACGTCTGGAACGGGGACCGTGCGGGAGGGCCTTTCTCGGGAGGTGTGAGACCCAGCCAGCACTAGGGGGAAACAGCGTAAACGGTTGCCGCATACGACTTTTGCGCGTGTGCGTCGTGTGGTCAGGTTTCTCCTGCAGGATGTACATCGATGCCGCCGCTCTCGGAAATGAGCACCCTCTTTTTCACTGAGTCACATCGTAGTGTGAATATGGATGATGATGATGATGATGATGATGCTAGATTAATACTGTTATATTTATATATATTGTTGTACACTGTATTATCTGATGTATTGCTATGTTATACCTGTTTTAGAGATAAGTGCACTGTTTTATTGGTTAATTACTTAACTTGAATTAAAACTTGAAAGTAAGGACCAAGTAAGTAGTGCGCTTTTATGCAAGTGAGTCAGCCTACCTTTTGTAGCCTTGGCATTCTAGGAGTCGGCTGTAGACTGTAGTTAGCCACGTTGACGGGTAAGTCTTGCTGAGTAATTAGTACTCAGGGGTTGGCTCTTTATGTTTTTGTGCAGGTATCGTTTTGCTTCCGCTGTTGCTTGGTGGAGTTCTTCAGCAGGTCCACATCGCAGGGCTTCGATGTGTGGCCTTTGTATCGTCGAGAGTAGTAGTTGTTTTATGTATCTTTAGGCTTCCGCTGTGCTACTCACGTGTTTTAAATCATTTGAGACTTGTAATAACTTAAAGATGTAAACATTGGTGCTTATTTATGTGATGTACTGTTGTGTCCGTTCGTCGGCACTTCCGACTCGATCCTGTGAAAAGCGGAAACGCTACAGCTCCCCTGTTCCAAGCACTTCTCTAAGTCTTCTCATGCCAATACCGCGCCGACACTTTTCAAGAGTGCGGGAAGGTAATGCCTTTGTGAACATATCTGCAAGATTGTCACAAGATCGGACATGTGTTACTAAAAGCTCTCCCTGCTCTTGCATTTCATGCGTGTGGAAGAATTTAGGTAACATATGCTTTGTCCTATTTGACTTTACGTATCCCGATTGTATTTGTGCAATACAAGCTTTATTATCTTCATAGATAATTGTAGGGGATGGAGTATACGACACTCCACGAGTATTCATTATATGGCTTGTCATTCTCCTGAGCCAGGCGCACTCCTTTGCAGCTTCAAACAATGCGATGATCTCCGAATAATTCGTCGATGTAGCAACCAATATTTGCTTCGTTGACTTCCAAGAAATTGCGGTTCCACCGAATAAAAACACATATCCCGTTTGAGATATTGATTTATGTGGATCAGATAAATATCCAGCATCAACATAACTGTTGACGGTCGTTAAACCATGTTTTGACCGCCACCATACCGGTAAATAAATGTATAACACCAAGATTTTGTGCATAGTAGTTAGGAATAATGCTACTCCATAGGTTTTGGTGGATATTTAGATGCAGGAGTGAAGAATGGAGAAAAGTGGGCCCAGCCAGGGAAAATCCCTGGCCGGCCGGCCAGGCCCCGGCCCCACCTGGTGGCCGCAGGCCCCAGACTTCCTCCAGTGGGCTGGAAACTAATCTTCAACGCATAATTCAAGCCCAGCCCGGCAGAATTCCACCGCCATTCTAGAAGGTGGGCCATTTGGGCCTTTACTTGGCCCTCACTTCAATTCTGCCGACCCCACGAAGTAGCCGACCTTCAGACCGCCATCAGGAGATGATCTGGAGCGTTCAGGCAAAAGACGGTGGCCAACCGACAGAAGGGACGGCCGGCCGGCCACCCCCCTAGGCCGGCCGGCCGACTTTGTCGCCACCGCCTCTCCAGCTTCGGCCAGGGTGCTCCCACCGCCTTCACAAGCTATAAATTGGACCCCTCGGCCTCCGAAGCAACTCGCACCATCACACTTCATCCAAGTGTTCATTAGTTTAGTAGTAGCTTTGGGAGTTAGAGTAGAGTAGAGTAGAGTGAGAGCTCTCTCGGGCTTCCGGAGTCTTCTCGGAGTCTTGGTATAGTTCTTTGTATCCTTACTCTTGAGATATTATTTTATTCAATATAATTATATTTAGATTTATCTTTATTTATTTCTTTTAGTAATTCTTTTCTATTTAGTTTATTTATTCGTTAAGTCAGTGCTCGTAGAAGTCTTGTTGTGGGATTCGTGATTGTTGGAATAGCGAGTACGAGAGAGTGCCGTCGTCGGAGATGACGTCGTGTGAAATCTGTGCTTGTTCATTCTTAGATAGGACTGCTCCGTTGATCAAGAGTAGCTCCTCTAGGCGGGTTGTAAGCATGGCGCTTAGATCTTGGCCTATGCACGTTTGGCACCCAGCCCCACGGAGGATGGTAGCCGCGAGTGTATGTGACAGCTGCACCGGTCTCTGTAATCCACCACGTCCGGGTTGGACTCAGCAGGGTCTTAATTATAGCATACGGTTCCCTAGGTTTGAACTAGCATCATCGGTTAACCTAGCACGTGTGTGCCCCGAAACGACATGACTTGTATGTGTATGAGCTTAGCTAGAGTAAATAACCTTTGTAGAATTGACTGCTAGGAAAAGTAAATAATAGATAAACATACAGGTAGCCTTAACTCTATCTCATTGCTCTCCCAAATGTATACTACAGTTTTCTTTTATTACCTTGGATTTGAGGATGTGTGTGCCACCCATATATATCATGCCTATCTTACCCCCGTCTCAAGTATAGTTGATACATTATTTCTTTCTCCAAATTATCCAGTGCATTGCTATTATTCAGCCCCCTTTTGCTCTACTTCCCTGCGGAAATATAAATACGATAACCCTGGAATACTCCAAGGTGAAATGCTACAATGGTGATCCGTGCGCTTGCGGAATTAATGAATTTAATTTTATCGCATAAGAACCGCCAACAATAACCCACAAGGGTTAATTCTCCATTCTTCATGAAAAATAATCCAAGGTCTTCAGTTCCTCTCAAATATCGGAGGATTTGCTTGATGCCATTCCAATGCCTCCGAGTCGGGCTGAGCTATATCTTGCGAGTAGATTAACAGCAAAAACAATATCGGGTCGTGTACCATTTGCAAGGTACATCAAGACTCCAATGGCACTGAGGTATGGATATTGAGGTCCCAATAATTTCTCATCTTCCTGCCTTGGTCTAAATGGATCTTCATCTATATCAGGTGATCTCACCACCATACGTGATCTGAGTGGATATGCTTCGTGCATATTAAACCTATCTAATACCTTGTTGGTATAGTTCGATTGATGCAAGAGTACCCCTTCGGGGGTATGTTCAAGTTGCAAACCTAAACAATATGTAGTCTTGCCCAGATCTTTCATTTCAAATTCAGTCTTCAAGTATGAGCAAGTCTCTTCAATTTCATTTGTAGTACCAATGATGTTCAAGTCATCAACATAAACATAGATTATGCAAAAACCTTTCTCTGATTTCTTTATGAATACACAAGGACAATCTTCATTCTTCACAAATCCCTTCTCCAATAGGAATATACTCAACTTGTTGTACCACATTCTTCCTGATTGTTTCAAACCATATTATGACTTCTGTAATTTGACACTATATAATTTGCGTTCATCTTCATTCGGAACTTTAATACCTTCTGAAACTTTCATATAGATTTCTGTATCTAACGTTCCATATAGATATGCTGTGACCACATCCATAAGTCGCATCTGCAAATTCATATTCACCGCCATTGAGATCAAATACCGGAAAGTAATTCCATCCATTACGGGAGAGTAGGTTTCTTCGTAGTCAATGCCAGGTCTCTGCGTGAAACCTTGAGCTACGAGTCTCGCCTTATATCTAGTCACTTCATTTTGAGCATTTCTCTTCCTGACAAACACCCATTTGTGACCCACTGGTTTAATGCCAGTTGGTGTAAGGTTTACATTACCAAACACTTCTCTTTTCTTTAGCGAGTTTAACTCTGCACAGATTGCTTCTTTCCACTTTGGCCAATCAAGACGCTTCTTGCATTCCTTTATTGATTTTGGTTCAGATTCCAAATCAATTTGTGTTGCAATCGTTTCAGCAAAGTATGTATCGACTTCAATTGTCTTTCTATTATATACCACTCCCGTCTCAACATAATTCGTTGAGATTTCATTTACTTGATCCTCGTTATCGATAGATATATTGAGGTCAGGGATTTCCGGTATCCCCTCATGAGTTTCATGCATATTCTTACTTGGGTTTGATTCTTCAAGTCTCACCACTTCGTGTGGATCACTTTCACCTTCTTTGGTTTTCTTTTGAGTATTTTGCTTAGGCTTCTTCTCCACAGGACGTCTCCTTGGAGTTTTATCTGGAGCTTGTACTCTAGGCTTCTTGGATGCCCTTATAACCGGCTCACTCCCCCTCTTCCTAGCATTCGTTGCTTTTACAGAAGAAGGTTGGAATTCCATATATTCATTCCCTTCAAATGGGATTTCTATTCTTTCAGGAGCATTTACAGCCGGTATATGAGACTTCACAATGTCTCTTGTATTGGTGAAAGCTTCAGGCAATTCATTAGCAACTCTCTGCAAGTGGAGTATATTCTGAACTTCAAGTTCAGCTTCTCTAGTGCGAGGATCCATTCCTAGGATTCCTTTGACATCCCAATCTATTTGCCGGCATTCATCCGTAGAGAGATACTTTCCTCCCCCTAATGCCGGGAAATGATCTTCATTAAAGATACAATCAGCAAATCGTGCCGTATGCAAATCTCCAGTGGAGGGCTCTAAGTACTTTATTATGGACGGACTTTCATAACCAACGTAAACTGCGAGTTTCCGTTGTGAGCCCATTGCAGTTCGCTGAGGTGGGGGGATTGGAATGTATACAACACATCCAAATCTCCGTAGATGGGAAACATTTGGTATTCTACCACGCACCAATGCTAATGGTGATTCTTCATGTGTAGCAGATGGTCGTAATTGGATAAGTGCTGCTGCATGCAACACCGCATGCCCCCAACAAGAGGTAGGCAATAAGCAATTCTGTAACAACGGGCGAGCAATCAATTTGATCCTCTTAATCAATGATTCTGTAAGACCATTTTTTGTATGCACGTGTGGTACAGAGTGTCCCACTTTAATGCCCATACTCATACAGTAATCATCGAATACCTTCGAGGTAAATTCTCCGGCATTGTCCATTCTGATGGATTTAATTCTATGGTCCAGAAAGTGTGTCTTCAATTGTATGATCTGGGCAGTCAATCGTGCAAATGCATGGTTTCTAGTAGATAGTAGACATACATGGCTCCACTTCGAGGAAGCGTCTATTAATACCATGAAATAGCGGAAAGGTCCGGAAGTAGGACTAATTGGTCCGCATATATCACCTTGAATTCGTTCAAGGAATGGCATAGATTCTGCTTGAATCTTAAGCTGCGAGGGTCGAGTAATAAGCTTCCCTTTTGCGCATGCGATGCACAAGAAATCTGCTTGATTCGGGAAATCTTTTGTTTTCAAGTTATGCCCTGTTGCATTCTTCGTAATTCTCTGCATTATGTTAAGACCAGGATGACCAAGACGGTCATGCCATAGTCTATATTCTTCTTGATTGGTAAAGATGGTCTTGAATGAAGCAAATTCTTTGTTTGGCTTAATGTACGTGTAGTACAAGCTGTCTTTGATTGATGGAAAGCTTTCAATAATGGTCTTCTTCTTTCCTTCTTTCTTGGTCATAATAAGACGTTCTTCACCTTCATCGTCATTGGTTTCTACGTGAAACCCATTTTTACGGATGTCCTTAAAGCTTAACAATGTCCGGGTTGAATCCGGATAAAGTAATGCTTCTTGGATAGTTAACTGCGTACCATTTGGTAGGACAAATGCGGTCCTTCCTTGGCCAACAATCTTATTATTATTGCCAATAATAGTAAGAATATCTCTAGTGTACTTTCGAAGCGTCTGGAAATAGCAAGTGTCCCTTAGAATAGTAGCGTTGGTGCAACTGTCTACGAGACAGAGGTCCTCGTCCATAGCCATTTTACTCCACAATTCTGTAATTCATACATAAGAAATGTATAAACAAGAGAGTAAGAATGACAAATTATTCCACAAACTGATTTATTCAAAGCAAATGTCTTCTCTTCGAGAGATTACATAAACGAACTAATTCCTTCGAGGAATTTTATTGCATTCCTATTACGAATAGATAACTAATTGATTCATAATAGTCTACTTGACTACGCAGAATCTCCATGCACATCTTCCTCATCATCAATGTCCTCATTCATGAGGTCATTATCCAATTCCAGATCAGCGGATTTGCTAAGTGATGATTGGCCCATTGGTGCTTTTGTTGTTGACTTCATGCCTTCAACAAAGTTAGCCTCATGCTGAGCGAGCTTCTTTTGAGGTCTTGGTACATGTCGACATACTTCTGTGGTGTGCGACATATTTTGGACCAATGGCCATGCTGACCACACTTGTAGCAATCCTGATTCTGTTCACCGTACTCTCCCCCTGAAGGTTTCTTCTTTGACTTCCCTTTCTTGTTCTTCTTGAACGTATTAGGGTTGTTTTGAGCCTTCGGGGGTGCGCTTGATGACGCTTTAGGAACACCTATACCCTTATTCTTCTTCTTCTTCTTGAAGGATATGGCATTCGCTTCATGCGGTCCAATGAGCCAGGAGGACGATTCTTATGATTCTCCATGATCAATTCGTCCTCCCCCTGATCTTGCTGCAATGCATTACTCAGGGCGGCATAGGTTTCATAATTCTCCTTCTTGTACCGGCGGCTCACGTGAGTGAACTTAGGGTGAAAGGTGGAGAGGGTCTTGTTAATAAGATCCTTTTGCTCAAGCACTTTGCCACATAGCTTCATGCGTGTGACAATCCCATAGAGTGCGGTATTGTACTCCTCCACGGTCTTGTAGTCTTGGTAGCGTAGGTTTTGCCATTCACGCTCAACCTTGGGGAGTAAGACAGTTTCAATCTGCTCAAAGCGTACACGCAATGATTCCCACAAGACTTTAGGATCACGTTCCGTCATGTATTCATTCTTCAAAGTAGCACTTAAGTGGTGGCGCAGGAAGTGCAAAGCCTGAGCCATCTCCACATCTGTTGCAGCAGTATCTCCTTTTTTGGGTAGGACCGTCTTCAAGAGGCCTTTGCCACTTAGGAGTATCTCAGCGTCAAGTGCCCATGACAGGTAGTTGCTTCCATGAGGAGTCAACACTTCAAATTCTCTTTTCACGAGGTCAGACATCTGCAAGATATCATTGTGCAAGGATTATTTCATGTATCCAAGTAATAGGGAGCATAAGTATAACAAAAACTACGTGTTTAAATTATATTATTGTTGCGTAAAATCACCAAAATCTGGGGTGTTATATGCAGAAATAACACAATCCAGCTAATTTCTATTTTTCGGGCAATTTTCGGAGTATCCTTGTCAATTTTCGTAATTAACAGGGATTTTCTCATAATTTTCAGATATTCTGAGGATATTCTGGTAATTTCCAGAGGTCTAGAGGATATTTTCGTAATTTCCAGAGGTCCAGAGGACTTGTTCATAATTTTCTGATATGCCGAGGACTTCGTAATTTTCTGAATTTTCAGAAACGCCTGAGGACTTCTTTGTAATTTTCAAATCTTCCCGGGGATTTCTTTCCTGATTTTCAGGACTGCGCAAGGATTTTCGTAATTGATGAATCTTTAGGACTTTTTCGTAAAAAGACGAGGGAGAAAAAAATTGGGACGGAACCCTAATCTCTCATTCTCATTCTCACTCTTCTGGGCGTTTTGCCTTCAAAAAAAAAAAAAATCTCTCATTCTCTCCTCACTCTTCTCTTTTCAACCAGCCGCCGCCACTCCTTCTTTCTTTCTTCTGTTCTCAGCCGGCCACCACCCTCTCTTTCTTCTCAGATCCAGATCGGGTATGGGGGGGAATCCGGTGTGTCGGCCCCCGTAGCCTCCCCGCGGCCAAGCACGACGTCGGCCCGCGCGGCGCGCGCCTGCCCGGCGGCGGCTCCCGCGGCGCGGCGCGGTGGCTCGCGCGCGGACCCTGTGGCCCCGCGGCAGCTCGGCGGCGGCCCCGCTGCGTGGCACGTTTGCTTGCGCGGGGGTCAGGCTCGGCGACGCCCGGGAGTCCAGCGGTGGCGCGCGGCGGCCTGGCCCGGCCTGCATCGCGCAGCGGCGGTGGCGGGTCCCGCGCGGATCAGGACAAGCGCGGCGGCCCGGTCTGGTCGCGCGACAGCCCCGGTCTTTTTCCTTTTTTTTCTTTTTTTCTCTTTTTTCGGATCTTGATATGAGGACTAGGGTTAGGGTTGGATCCCTTCCCTTGTTGCTTGTGATGTGAATCTGATGATGCGACATTGTGTGCCGGCCTTCGTGCCGGTTTCTTGTAGATCTAGGGTTAGGGTTAGGACCCGTTCCCCTTTTTCTTTGCTTTTGCGATGCGGATCTGTGGAATTTGGCGACATTGCGCCGTTTGGTTTTCTGTACCGGACTTCGTGCCGGATAGGGTTAGGGTTAGGGTTCTTCGTGAACCGTACTCCCTTTTAGATCTAAGGAGCTCGGTGCTCCGGTGACGTTGCACTGGAGGGTTCGTCCTGGCGACGTTGTGCCTGATCTGGTCTTCATATATTTTTCTTCGTATGCACTTGATCTATCCGGGCGGCACGAGGCTCGCCCTCTGAATAGAGGCTCTGTTTTTCAATTTCTTCTTGCTTTCTTGACAGATCTATCCGGGTGGCACGAGGCTCGCCTTCTGAATAGATATTGTACAGATCTTGGCTGCAACGAGTCAAGATAAAAAAGAATCAAACAAAAACATAAAAAACGTATCGTAGCTCACCGATCTGCAGAACGGATTTCTTGATTAGAGCGTGCTGATAACGTGTTAAGTTATCGGCGGAATGACGGCACGTAGATCACGACGAATAACGAAAAGTAAAACTGGAATAGAGGAGACGAAATTCTTTATTGCGAAATTCTGATGTCAGGTTACAGGGGGGGGGGGGGGGTCTCCTCAACTATTAATAAAGGGAAAACCCAAACTTCGTGTTGGGCCCAAATTCGATAAATATGCCCACATGGGCCAGGACTCATTCTTCTAGAAGGTGGGCCTGGTCCAATAAGAGTTTTACAATAGGTGCCATCTAAACCATTGTAGGCAGGTGAGATTTTTATATTCTCTAAGTCTGCGTACGAATTTTTTGACAACTTCTTCCAGACAATGCATTGTCTTAGTTGTTTTTAAGCCGTCTAAAAATGACTTGGATGTGCTTTCCGGACAAATATCGTCTGGATTTTTTTTTTGTATGGGCAACATGCCAATTCTGGATGGCATGTTAGACAACGAGCAGTGCTACACCTACAAACAACTTTTACTTATAATCTACGCATTGACGACGTGACAAAACATGATTGGTTGAATAATTGTGAATTGGTAGCTATAAACTCACCAACACTTCATTATGTAAGAGTTTTGTACAAACGTTACGTAGAGGTAGCATTATTACTTGTTAGACAACGGTACATCACTCCCTCATGCACTGTGCTACGGCGACCCCGCCGGTGGTCAAGAGGAGCGGCAATACGTTGTCCTTTTAGTTAGGATTTAGCTTTCAAATAAGTTTTCCCATGCCGATAGTTGTGATTTTTGGTTGTGTCTTTCTCCATGTAAGATTCATTGTTAAATGCAGGTGGATCTGGTACCGTTATGCCATCAGGTGGATCGGGTTTGTCGATGATTTTTCCGATGAGGTGACATGGATGTTAGTTGTCATACCTTTTTGCGAAAGTGTGAAGTTCGTGTATCCTCTTCGGTGGATTTTGTGTTGGAGGCATTGGAGGTGCAGATGTAATGGGCAAACATTTTTTCAGGATAGTTTCTATCGGATCTCGATTGGGACTATGCCATAATTGTTCCACTTTTTCTAGTGGCATAGAGATAGTCGATTCTTTCAAATCGAAGTTGTTATTTGTGGTAAATTCATCTTAACGGAGTTCCAGGATGGTGGATGTTGCAGCCTTTTCAAATGTTTGAAATCTCTCGTCAGTGGAGAAGAAGAACCAATCTGGTAGCAAGATAAATCACTAATTCATCAGGTGTGTCGACCTCCTTCCTCTCGAGTGCAATCTTAGTTACCATCATCTGTGACAAAATAATCTAGCTAATAGTTCCAAGTTCAAACTACTGGGAAGAATATAAATGAGAACTACTGAACGTCGACAAGGATACAATCAACAACTGCAGACAGGAAATAAACGTAGCAGCAGCACACCCAGGTTACAGTGTCTACATTGATTTGTGTAGTGATTTCAGTGAAGAAGCAGAGTAAAACTTGCTATTATATGATATGATTGGTGTTAACATTTTATTCAGTGCGCGGAACTCATCTCATATTCAAGCGAACTAGCAAAAGTCATGAGCCCTACAGGTAAGTGTTCCTTGCGTTTTATACTAATCTGTATCACTACAACGGAATAGGCTTCCCCCAACTCTTCCCCGGTGGAAACAACACAGCACTCAAACCTGTCACTCAGAAAACACATCTCACTGATCTTCTCGCACATATCCTCCCTTATGAAAGGGCAGTTGCATGACATGTTGATGACAACCTTTTTAAGCACAGGTGTCCTGCATCCGAGAAGCAGTTCCACAAATTCAGCTTGTTCATCTGACCACGCTTCAGCTGTTACTAGATTGACCTCCACCTCGTCAAGTGAATCCAGATGGATATCGTCAGTTCTGTGGCTCTTTAAAGAAGCGCAAGGGCAGTTCAATAATCTGCATAGACCATTAACCTGAAAAAAATATATACGCAGGATAATGAATACTAAACCATTGTCGTATATCCACCAAATATGTTAAGTGTGACAGAATGATAGAGAATCTTCAATAAAGAAAACAAGACGTTACCATGAATTCAAGGTAGACCACGAGCTTCTTTATTCCAGTGGATCTCCTTAGAAGATGCAATACAATTGGTATGGAACCATGAGAAGTATTGGTTGATTGCACCACCAAGGCCTCACAACTAGGAAGCATGTCTACATCTTCCACGAAGCTCGTGTACCCCTTTGCTCCCTGCCAAAACCACACGCACTAAAGTGTGAAACAACAACATTACAGTAGTTTGGGGACGAAAGCTAAGCTATTACGTCATAAGTTTTATGAATCATGACCTTCTGCAGCACATCGTTTTCAGAAAATTAAGGAACATTTCACTGGAACTACTGCAACTTTCAAGAGGATGCGCATTTGTGGAACTACTGCAACATTTCACTGGAAAACTACTACTGCAACATTTCACTGGAAAACTACTGCAACTACTGCAAATCGTTTATGTCAGAGCTTCACTCTTTGGCAAAGTGAAAACATAGATTATTCTGCTAATTTCAGGCAATCCAGCTTGAATCTGCGAAGATAATTGTTCAGAAGCAACAGTCTTTGGATGCGCCAAGGAAGGGCATTTCTGATGATACAAGAGGCTTCTAGGAAAATTTGATGCAAGTTTCAGAACTATCCGTACCAGGGCTTGGTTTTTGCATCTAGGAAGTTAATATCTGAAATTTCCAATCCCACTGAAGCCAACAAGCGATTTTGCCTGTTTTCTCATTGACAATTTCCTAATCTGAACGTTTACTAATCTTGTTGAACATTTCCCCGAGAATTAGTTAAAATTGCTATATTTGAAAAAATTTTCAATCCACGTTTAAGCCTTCCCCCACACAAACATTTGATGAAATAAAATTTAACGTACGTGAGCAATCAATATGTTAAAGATTGGAGGGGTCACATGGGGAATTGGGGAATTGAGTTTCTTCTTAATATAATGAAGCACAGCTCTCCTGCGTTTTCGATAGAAAAAAAAACATGGGGACGTTGAGACATCTACGAGGAGTTCATCAAGGGTATCAAATGTCTCATAAGTGTTCTGAATCATGACCTTCAGCACCATATCGTATTCAGAAAATTAAGGAACATCTCACTGGAACTACTGCAGTATTTATGTCAGAGCTTCACTCTTTAGCTACGTGAAAAAGAGATTCTGCTAATTTCAGGCAATCCAGCTTGAATCTATGAAGATAATTTTTTCTTCGGAAGCAATAGCCTCTGAATGCACCAGGGGCTGGTAGAAAACTAGATTTCAGAACTATTCACAACAGAGCTTAGATTTTGCATCTAGGAAGTTCATATCTGCAGTTTCCTATTCTAATTAAACCAACAAATAATTTTGCCCTTTTCTCACATTGAGACTGTCCTAATCTGAAAGTTTTGCAATCTTATTGAACATTTCCCAAGAATTTTCAATGCATGTTTAAGCCTTGCTCACGCAAACATTTGCAGGAAAGAAAATTTAGAGAGTCTGAACAATGAATTTAATGATTTGAAAGACTCACATGGGGAATTGAGACATCTACGATGAGCTCATCAAGGGTATCGAACCGTCTCATCAATGCTGCCGTCGAAGAACTCAAGGTCACCACCAGCCGCCGGAGATGGCGCCCAGCCTCGGCAAACTTGTGGCAGGACGCGTCGAAGGTGTCATCCTCCCAAACAATCTCCCCCAAATCAGGAGCAGCGACGAAAGCCTCGGCGGCGCAGGACATGGACAACCACTCGAGCCTTGTGGCGGCAACCTCCAGCCGCCTAGTGTCGTCGACGTGGAAGTCGAGGCGCTTGAGCGAATCCGAGCGGATGCAGACGTCGGACCCGTCGAGCAACGGGGGCAGACGAACGGCGAGCCCCTCCAATCGCGGACAGCCAGAGAACACGAATTCCTCCAGCTCGCGGCCGTCCATGCGGGCATGGCGTATGTCCGCGTACGTCAGCGCCGCGAACGCGCCGGCCGCTGGGAGCCGGAGCCTGAAGCGGTCCCCGAGCCACATTGTGATCTCCGTGACCCTCTCGCAGACGGGGAGGTGGAGATCCTCATCTTCATCCTCCTCCTGCTGCTCGGCGCCGAGCGTCGCTGCTGGGGGCAGGAGGAGGCAGAGGTCGCCGGCGACGCGATCGGAGGCGAAGCGCAGCCACGGGGCGACGCGGGTGGCCGAGACGCCGGCGCTCGCGCGGGGCGGGAGGTGCTCCAGGGACACCCGGAGGCGGGTCACGGTGCGGACGGAGCAGTCGGCGAGCGCGCCGTCGACGGTGTGGATGCCCGGGACCGGCGCGAGGACGGAGTCGAGGCGGAGCTCGGGGAGGTCGGCCCAGAGGCGGCGCCAGCGGCGGGAGAGAACCCCGGTGCGCACGGCGGCCGGGGTGGACGCGAGGCGGTGCAGGATGTGGTGGATCAGCTCGTCAGGGAGGGCGCTCAGGCGGTCAGGCTCATGCCGCTGCTGGAGGCGGCGGGGGCCGCGGCCATGGTCGCACGGAGGCATGAATTGGATTGATCTGAGAGAAGGGGATCGGAGATAGGCCGCGGCAGTTGCGAACAGGGGATTGGGGAATTTGAATCGCTAGGAACAGAGTCACGTATTGAAATTGGTAGAAGGATATTGTATTTTTTTTTACTCCATCCAAAGGAAAACGTCATGGGCAGATTCACCACAATTACTTGAATTCTTAAAGAAATCAGAACTGAAAATACTTCCTACGTTTTTTTAATATATAAGTGGTAAAATTGAACTAACTAGGGTCATATATGAAATATCGGAGGGAGTATCAGTTTGGATACCTTAAATTGGAAATCTTAAATCCAAATTTGAATTAAACTTTCACAAGATTTCAGCATTGAGGATGAGTCATCCCAATTTTAGACGACCATTTAACAATTGCCGAAGTGTGGAGTTTGATTTCTTGGCCTGGCACCATCAGATATTTAGGTCGCCCGCAGTTCATGCGACCCGTTGCGTTACATCTAGGATGTCATCAGGTATGTTCTAGTGCAACAGAAAATGAGAAATTCTCAGTTTTCAGCATCTGGAATGGTAGTATTTCCATCAGTAATTAGCTTGTCTATC
Source organism: Eragrostis nindensis (assembly GCA_012490785.1). Taxonomy (NCBI): domain Eukaryota; kingdom Viridiplantae; phylum Streptophyta; class Magnoliopsida; order Poales; family Poaceae; genus Eragrostis; species Eragrostis nindensis. The sequence continues at coordinate 25,957 of JAAXCT010003134.1, read as the reverse complement.
AGTAATCAACTAAAGTAAGTTCATGCAAACACAACGACATGAGGAAACAATATGCCTGCAAACAGTAATGTTCCATGTATGGCCACAAGGAACTACCGCTACCAGGGTACGATTATCAGGTGTAATGGTTTAGAGTGACAGATAGCATTTTTTTTTTATAAAATTAAAAACGTTATCAACATCTGCATTACCGTACCGCACACGACCTACTCAGCCATTGCTAGGTTGCACAAATATGGGACTACCAAGATAAACTAGCTAGCTAGATAATAAGTAGACTCTGGACCAAGTTCCTGCCTAATTCACTGATCTATGACCCCAAATCATCCTGCAAGACTACATGGAGACACCTCTAATACCAGTCATGCTCGCTACACTGGCAGGCATTCCTCTTGTGCGATGAAGGACCGCCGATCTCGAGCGTGGTTCTCGGATGTGAAAAACTTTGGATTTTCTCACACACTTCCTTGCTTAAAGGGACGTCATCAGGCACATTGATCACCATCTTTTTAATTGTGTTTTTGCACATGAACATCATCTTCGCTAAGTCGACATCATCGTCTGTGAAGAAATGGAATTCTACGTGCTCAAGCGAATCCAGGGTGACATTGTCGGTCCTCAATGCCTCTGGTTGAACACAATCGCAACGATATAGATCACATAGAGACACCTGATCAAAAGAAAAGCAAGGGACCATATATAGTCAATTGAACATATATAAAATATAAATAAATAGATAACATATATACATAGTCGGAGTACCAAGAGTAGTTATAAACCAAATCTTACTTTATCGGTGGGGATCAACTCAATCTCCAACTTAGTGATGCCACCGCAGTTCCTGAGGAGATGCAGCAAGCTAGACCTAAGAGCATGCCCCCTTATTTTTATCCCCACTGTTAGAGCCTTGCTCTTGGGAAGCTTGCGTGTATTCTCAATGAACAAAGGGTATGCTCGTGGGAACTGCAAACAACAAAGAAGAACAGCGGATAAGGCAGGAGGAAATACATTCTCAAGGAAACATGCAACTGCCAACAACACACTACATATATGCTATCGTGCTCCACTACTACTTTAATCTACACGTCAATCTTTGAGTTCCACAGAATATTAGGGAAATTTGGACGTTCGAGGTCAACGCTCCAGTTTTGGGCCATGATTACCGTCTAAAGGCTTCGAACAGTCAAAACAACCTAACAACCCTAATCCCAACATGACTCTCTGCTACCCACACCACACCACCCTGGCTATCACAGTTGATGTCGGCCAAACAAAGGAAAAAAACTCCCACCCTCCACACGCACTCACCACTGTTGGCGGTGGCACCACCGCCTCGCTATCGTGCCCACTGCCGGCAATGATCACCCTCCCGCTACAGCCAGTTTGCCACGAGCTCCCAAGCATAATCCCAACCGTATATGTCGAGTTCTTTGGTGAAGATCTTGCTAGAGACAATGTCACTCAGAGGATGACGACTCTGCCACATTTTTTTGCAAGGATCTTATGGCTAGACTATGCATGATATGGGGGCTACATATTATGAAAATGATATTCATTCTTAGCTTTAAACGACATGACAACTTTGAGTTGTGAAAGTGTAATTACACCTTCTTGGCTCCTGTTTGAGATGTTCTTGTGTCATATACTATTCTGTTTGTAGAGATAAATATGCAGAGAACTTAGCTGTTCTGTATCTGTCTCTGTTTTTGTTGCTGGATATATAAACAGGAAGATCGTGGTATTGAGTTCGGAATAGATTGCAAATGTTCTTGTAATATGCAAGTATATGACAATGTTGTTGATGTGTGATGTGTCAACACGCTGAAGCTTCAGCAGCAAGTAGAAAGCGATCGGGAGAGACTCACCGGTGCAACCATGAGATGGAGGCTCAGCTCATCCGCCTCGTCGAACCTCTGCAGCAGCGGTGGCGGCTTGTCCCACACCCATTGCGTCACCGCCAACCTGCGGAGACGGCGGCCCATTCCAAGGAAGACGTGCAGAGCCGGGTCGAAGGCGTCGTCCCACTCCACCTCCGTCAGCTTCGGGGCGGTGATGCGGGCTCCGGTGGTGTTGCACGCGTGCACCTGTATCCACTCCAAGCTCGGCGCGACGACGTCGATCCGATTCCCGATGCCGACGACGCGCAGCGCGAGCCGCTCGAGCGTGTCGGAGCGGATGGAGAGGTCGCCGTCGGTGTCCAGGAAGGAGAGCTCGAGCACCCACAGTGACGGGCACTGCTCCGACACGACGTGGCTGAGGTCGGCGCCGCTCGCCCTGCATCGGGTGATGGACAGGACGCGGAGCTGCTCGAACGCGGCGGCGCCGGGAGGAGGCAGCCGGAGCCGGAAGTCGTAGACGACGTTGAGGTTGAGCCAGACGGCGGCCTCGAGGGGCGGCACCTCGAGCTCCTCCTCCACGTCGTCCTCCTCCCCGCGGCGGCGGCTTCTTGGCGGGGAGGACGAGGTGGACCTCCCTCGCCTCGCGCGCCGCGGCGAACCGCAGCCACGCGGCGGCGCGGGCGGCGGAGACGGGGCTCGACATGTCGGTGAGGCCGACGGCGAACCGGTCGATCTCCGGCGCCGAGTACGCCGCGATCGCCCGGTCGACGGCGTCAGGGGAGGCGACGTCCTCGAGGAAGATGAGGTCCGGGATCCCGGTCCAGACGGCGCGCCATCGGCGGGACAGGACGCTGGTTCGCGCGGCCTCGGCGGCCGAGTGCAGGCCCTTGAGGATGGCGCGGAGGAGCTCGTCGGAGAGGCTGCTGATGCGGTCGTGGCCAGCCGCGCACTTGGACGTCTTCGCCATTAGGGTTTGTGGCCGCCAAAGGAGAAGCAGAGGGCGATCGATCAGGGGGAGGAGTTTCTCTCCTGATAAATAGTTTGGGCTATGACCATCCTGCCACTTGGGCTTGTACAATTCTAAATCTGCCATTGTCGAATAGTAAAATTGATCATGGCAACCCAGGCCATAACCCCAATCAAAGTTATTGTCAACCCAAACATAATTTGATCGCAAAATAATTATCTCTTGGGCATGAAATCCTCGCCCCTTTTTCTTCGAAAGAAGCTAAACAAGCCACGCTGTAAGTTCACTAAAAAGCTGAACTGACCTGTTATGGTCGGCATCCACTACGAAAGGAGGCACAAGCGCCAGCGGGGCTAGCCAGGCAGCAGCGCGGGATGGATCAACACGGCGCAACAGAAGTTGCCAGGAGATTTAGGAGACTTCAGTTGTTTAGTTCGACAAGGATTCGATTAGTTGGATTGTTAGGCAAGTTAGTCGGTTTGTTAAGATTATTTCCGTCGGTTAGCAGAGACTATAAGTAGCCAGGGATTGTAATCAGATTAGTTTAAGCAAGAGAATAAAGAAGTCTCGTTGTCTCTTGTTCTCTTGCGTTCTCGCCTGCGTTCCCGGCGCGACGGCTCCGACGCGTCGCCGGGGATTCAAGCCTCGTCCTCCGATCACTCATCGCTACGCACTCCGCTGCCTCAAGTACTCTGACAATCTGGTATCAGAGATGCCGGGTTCTGAAGACGGGACCTCCGCGTCGGACGCCTCAGCGGCCGGCCAGGGGAACGACGCCGTGATCAAGATGCTGGCGGACCTGACCAAGCAGCTCGGCGATCTCTCCACCCGCCTCACCGCAGTGGAGGCACGCGGGACCGAACCGCCGACCACCCTCCCATCCACGTCCCTTGGCATGCCCCTGTCCATGGGTTTTGGCCTCCCGCCGCCGCCCTCCCCATCCAAGCAGCCAGCGCCCGCCATGTCGTCGGCCGCGCCAACCGCACCAGCCCCGCCACCGATGCTCCCCATACACCAAATTCAATTCCCTCCATCGCCGTCACCCATCCCTCCCATCCAACCCCCACCACCGAACCCTGCTGCTGTCGACACCATCCAACCAACCGGCGGCACCGCCGCCGTTCCGCGCTTCCACAAGCTCGAATTTCCCACCTTCGATGGCAAGGAGGACCCGCTGGGCTGGCTCAACAGATGCGATCAATTCTTCCGCGGCCAGCGCACCGCCGAGGAAGACAAGGTGTGGCTCGCCGCGTACCACCTCGCCGGCATCGCCCAGCACTGGTACTACATGCTGGAACGCGACGCCGGCGCACCAACCTGGGAGAGGTTCAAGGAGCTCTGCAATTTGCGCTTTGGTCCGCCACTGCGCAACAATCCGTTGGGTGAGCTCGCTCGTCTTCAGTTCGTGTCCACCGTGGAGGAGTACCAGGAACGCTTCATGGCGCTCCTTTGCCACGCTACACACCTCTCGCCGATCCAGCAGGTGCAGCTGTTCACGGCTGGCCTGCCGGACCGGGTGCGCATCGACGTCGAGCTACACGACCCCCAGGAGCTGCAGCGCGCCATGAGCCTGGCGCGAGCCTACGAGCGCCGCACACAGGCCATTGACCCAGCTGCATCCACATCGACCGGACGACTGGCGTCGCGCGCCATGACGCGCCCATCCGTGCCAGTCCCGGTGGCGCCACGTCCAACCGCGACGCCGGCGGCCCCTGGCGCCGCCACACCATCCCAGCCGCCACGACCACTCCGTCGCCTGACACCAGCGGAGATGACGGAGCGCCGCAAGCAAGGCCTCTGCTACAACTGCGATGAGCAGTACGTGCGCGGCCATCGCTGCCAGCGGCTCTTCTACATCGAGGTGGCGGACTACGACGACGACGGCCACGACGCTGATTCGGCGGACGACGAGGAACCCGTGGTGTCCCTGCACGCCTTGACCGGCATCCGCGGGGGCGAGACAATGCAGCTGGCCATCCTCGTCAATGGCCACACCCTAGTGGCCTTACTGGACACGGGCTCCACGCACAACTACGTCAACAACGTCGTCGCCAACTACATCCGCCTGGAGACGACACCGAGCGCCGGCCAGCGAGTCACGGTGGCCAACGGAGACAAGGTGGACTGCACCGGCATCTGCCGCGACGTGCACGTGCGCATCGGCGACGAGGCCTTCAACATCAGCTGCTACGCCATTCCGCTCGGTGGCTATGACGTCGTCCTGGGCGTGCAATTCTTGCGCTCCCTGGGCCCAATCCTTTGGGACCTCGAGGACCTCTGCGTGGCGTTCTGGCGCTACGACAGCGGCGACACCAGACGCAAGCGACGCGTCTTCTGGAAGGGGATCGGCTCCACACGCTACGACATTCCGCCGACAGCAGCGTTCGCACTCCGCGACGAGGCCACGCCGCTACTGGACACGCTCCTCGACTCCTTCAACGACCTGTTCACGGAGCCGAGGGGTCTTCCGCCAGCGCGCGCCATCGACCACCGCATTCACCTGCTACCAGGGACGCCGCCGGTGGCGGTGCGCCCGTACCGCTATCCCCAGCTCCAAAAGGACGAGCCGGAGCGCCAATGTGCGTCGATGCTGGCGCAAGGCATAATACGCCCCAGCACCGCGGCGTTCTCGGCTCCGGTCCTCTTGGTGAAGAAGGCCGACAACTCTTGGCGGTTCTGCGTCGACTACAGAGCACTGAATGACGAGACCGTCAAAGACAAGTACCCAATCCCGGTGGTGGATGAGCTCCTCGACGAGCTCCACGGCGCGCGCTTCTTCACCAAGCTGGACCTGCGGTCAGGCTACCACCAAGTCCGTGTGCATGAAGCGGACATCGAGAAGACGGCCTTCCGCACTCACCATGGCCACTTCGAGTTCTTGGTGATGCCGTTCGGACTCACGAACGCGCCGGCGACCTTCCAAGGCTTGATGAATGATGTCCTGCGCCCCTTCCTCCGCCGGTTTGTGCTCGTTTTTTTTGATGATATCCTCATATACAGCACGTCGTGGTCTGAGCACCTGCAGCATGTCAAAGCCGTCTTCGATAGTCTCCGCGACAACTCGCTCCACCTCAAGCGCGCCAAGTGCACATTCGGCGCCCCGTCCGTGTCCTACCTCGGCCACATCATCACGGCGGACGGCGTGGCCATGGACGGCGACAAAGTGGCGGCAGTGGCGACATGGCCGGTGCCGCGCACGCCACGTGCGCTGCGCGGATTCCTCGGACTAGCGGGCTATTACCGCAAGTTCATCAAGAACTACGGCGTCATCGCGGCGCCCTTGACCAAGCTACTGAAGAAGGAGGGCTTCGCTTGGTCGCCGGAGGCCGAGGCGGCGTTTCAGGCGCTGAAAACGGCGCTGTCCACGGCGCCGGTGCTGCAGCTACCCGACTTCGACCAGCAGTTCGTGGTGGACTGCGACGCGTCCGGGACAGGATTCGGCGCGGTGCTCCACCAGGGCGAGGGACCTCTAGCCTTCTTCAGCAGGCCTTTCGCGGCGCGCCACCACAAGCTGGCGGCGTACGAGCGCGAGCTGATCGGCCTTGTCCAGGCGGTGCGCCACTGGCGTCCGTACCTATGGGGGCGCCGATTCCGCATCCGCACGGACCACTACAGCTTGAAGTTCATGCTCGACCAGCGCCTCTCCACGGTTCCGCAGCACCAGTGGATCAGCAAGCTGCTGGGGTTCGACTTCACCGTCGAGTACCGGCCGGGCCGCCTCAACACGGTGGCGGACGCACTGTCTCGGCGTGACGAAGACCACCAGACCCTGCACACCATCTCCAGCCCGACCTTCGCGCTGTACGACGACATCAAGAAGGAGATCGACGACAACCCGGACATGTCCCAGGTCCGCGACCAGATTTTGTCGGGCGACCGCGGCGAGCCTTGGTCCATCTGCGACGGCCTCATTCTCCACGGCAAGCGTGTGTTCGTGCCAGCCTCGTCGGCGTACCTTCCGACAATCCTCAAGACGGCGCACGCGGCAGGGCACGAGGGCATCCAGAAGACGTTGCACCGCCTCCGTGCTGATTTCTATGTGCCATCTGACCGCGGCATTGTCCGTGACTACGTGCGCGCGTGCGAGGTGTGCCAGGGGAACAAGACGGAGACTCTGCACCCGGCCGGCCTTCTTCAACCTCTCGCCGTGCCGACACAAGTCTGGGCCGACATCTCGATGGACTTCGTCGAGGGGCTTCCTCGCGTGCACGGCAAGTCTGTCATCTTGACGGTCGTCGATCGATTCTCCAAGTATGCGCACTTCATCGCACTCGGCCATCCCTACACAGCGGCGTCTGTGGCTCGCGCCTTCTTCGACGGCATCGTGCGCCTGCACGGCTTTCCGAACTCCATCGTGAGTGACCGGGACGCCGTCTTCACCAGCAACATTTGGCGCGACCTGTTCAAGCTGGCGGGTGTGCGCCTCAAGATGAGCACCGCCTTCCACCCACAAACGGACGGACAGTCGGAGATCGTCAACAAAGGGATCGCCATGTACCTTCGTTGCATCACTGGCGATCGCCCGCGCGCGTGGGTGGACTGGCTTCCATGGGCGGAGTACTGCTACAACACCTCCTACCATACTGCTCTCCGCACGACGCCGTTTGAGGTGGTGTATGGCCGGGAGCCGCCGCAGCTCATTCCACTGACACCGGGCGCGGCGCGCACAGGTACCGTGGAAGACATGCTCCGTTCCAGGGACGAGTTCATCAGTGAAGTCCGCGAGCGTCTCCTCCAAGCCCAGGACTACGCCAAGAAGTACTACGACAACCACCACCGCGAGCTGGAGTTCCACGTCGGCGATTGGGTGTGGCTTCGCCTGCTCCATCGACCCCTGCGTTCGTTGGTGGGGCGCGCACCGGGGAAACTCGGGCCACGCTATGCCGGCCCGTACCAGGTGGTGGAACGCATTGGCAAGGTGGCGTACCGCCTTCAGCTGTCGGAGGGCGCCCGTCTGCACGACGTCTTCCATGTTGGTCTGTTGAAACCATTCCATGGTGCGCCACCAACAGCCGTTCCGGAGCTGCCGCCCATCGAGGATGGCCGTGCTCTACCAACTCCAGATCGCGTGCTTCGTTCCAGCCTGCGCCGTGGCGTGTGGCATGTTCTTGTCCAGTGGGCGGGCATGGATGCGGCCAATGCGACGTGGGAGCCGGTCGACTCGTTCAAGGACTCTTACCCGGACTTTCAGCTCGAGGACGAGCTGTTCGCCGAGGGAGGGAGAGATGTTATGGTCGGCATCCACTACGAAAGGAGGCACAAGCGCCAGCGGGGCTAGCCAGGCAGCAGCGCGGGATGGATCAACGCGGCGCAACAGAAGTTGCGAGGAGATTTAGGAGACTTCAGTTGTTTAGTTCGACAAGGATTCGATTAGTTGGATTGTTAGGCAAGTTAGTCGGTTTGTTAAGATTATTTCCATCGGTTAGCAGAGACTATAAGTAGCCAGGGATTGTAATCAGATTAGTTTAAGCAAGAGAATAAAGAAGTCTCGTTGTCTCTTGTTCTCTTGCGTTCTCGCCTGCGTTCCCGGCGCGACGGCTCCGACGCGTCGCCGGGGATTCAAGCCTCGTCCTCCGATCACTCATCGCTACGCACTCCGCTGCCTCAAGTACTCTGACATGACCCTGTTTATTTCAAATGAGACGCAAGCAGAAAACTAAATTATAGTTGTCCGCACCAAAGTTATTCAAACTTACCATATAAGGCCATTCTCAGTGCATGATTTCAATGCACTGTTACCAAAACTCATATTTTGATAACCGTGCCTGTTGGGTTTCATGGGAATGAAACTCTTCTCTGTTCATCATAAAATTGCTGATGTGGCATGTGATTTAATTGTTATGAAACTCCTCTATGAAAGCAATTAAAACATGTTCAGCAAGGTAATCCACTAATCAAATCAAATGACAAAGCTGGATAGTTGAACATGAAAATTGGACCTGATTAAAATGTTTACTGACAACCAAGGGACGAACCATGTTAGCAACAGGCACCACATAAGAAATCCTTTCAATTTTGTTCATGGGTATGAGGCTTGAAAATGTACGGATGTGGAATTAACGCCTGGAATGACAGGTTCTGTTGGCATCATAACAAATCGGAGTAGGAAAAATGAAGAAAATTAAGCACCTGCGAAAATCTGTTCTGTATCTGATTTGGAAATCGGTGGAACAACTTATAGTCACTATAGTCACTACAACAATTTTGACTTTCCATGACATTATACTTTAGTCACAGAAGGTCTGAAATTAGTCATAACTGACCTTCCAAGACTTCTTAGTGACAAAAATCACTTAGTCATAGAAGGTGTGTAGCTAAATACCTTCTGTGACTTTTTCGCTAATTTTGTCATAATTTTATGACTTTTTGCAGAAATGTCATAACTGTCTATGACAATTCAAAAAATGTCACAATCAGTTTATGACACTCATAAATATGTCATAGAGTTGCATGACAATTGCAATTTTTGTCATTGCTTATTGGACCGGACCTGGCTGTTTTGTGGCCCATTATTTTCGCGGGCCTTTTAAATTCGGCCTATTAATTTCTTGGGCCTTTTAAGCCCATTAATTTCGGAGGCCTTTTTACTTTCGGCTCATTAATTTCGTGGGCCTTTCAACTTTCGGCCCACTAATTTCGCGGGCCTTTTTACTTTTGGTCTATTAATTTCACGAGCCTTTCTACTTTCGGCCCATTAATTTCGTATGCCTTTTTACTTTCAACTCATTAATTTCACATGCCTTTTTACATTTAGCCCACCAAATTCACAGGTCTTTTTTACTTTCAGCCCATAAAATTCACAGGCCATTTTAATTTCCACCCGCTAGTTTCGCAGGCTTTTTATCTTTCGACCCACTTAATTCACATGTCATTTTACTTTCAGCCCACTAGTTTCGCAGGCTTTTCATTCGGTCCACTAGTTTCGCAGCCTTTTTACATTTCGGCTTTTCGTAGTCACTCGCCGGTTTACATAAATCCAGGTAGCAAATTAAAATATTCACATGTCAGTATCAAAACCCAAGGTAGCAATATCCATAATCACAATCTCAGCTTCACAGGTTACAAGACATGTAAAATTCATCATGATCAAAGGTTACAAAAATAAAGCTAACCTACATGTCTGAAGCAAGTAATCGAGCTGCCTGCTGAACTAAACATGCCAAGGACTCACCCTAGCCCTAACATCCAGATTAGGTTTCCTGTTTTAGAAGATGTGATGTGCCCATTGAAGTGCCCAATAATCGGTTTAAACCTTCTGACCTCTCATCTGAGGTGCACTGACAATGGAAGTTATTTACCTGCAAGACAAGAAAAATGATACAGGAGACATAAGTTGCCGCCCACAACCATCACCAATAAACATAAACTTTAAACTGATGTGCCTCAACAAACAATTCAGGAAAAGAGACAACTACCGTCATCAATCAAAAGAAACTCGTATTCAGTAGTGCAAGGAATAATCAGGCAAGCACACTGATAAAAAAATTAAAATGGATTCACAACTCATATGAATATCTTCTTAAAGTACGAACAAGAAAAAAGTATATGAATATATTTAAGTAGCCATCGGCTCAGACACTCAGAATAGAGCAAAAACAAGACAGCGCTCTCTGTATGTGCGCATTACTACAGGCCTGACATTCTTACTGTTGCACCACAAACAAGACGAGCTAGATTCAGCTAATTAACCAAAGTATGGCATCAGGTGTAAGCAAAGATTATTTTAACAATAAGGCAACAGATAGAAAAACTAATCAGTCATGCAGGAATTAGTGGTTATTGCAGGTACAGGCAACATTCAGAGTAAAAGTTCAGAGCTATCCGACCATAGCTCTAGACCTGAACAAAAGCACTCCAAGACGGTTTGCGCTGAGAAGAATTCGTCGAGCTGCTGCCGTCGATTGCCAAGACGAAAATCAAAACAAGTTTGTCTTCATGTTAAGAACCTGGAAAATCACCAAACCCCACCAAAGAAATCAAGACCTGCTCTTGCTAATCTTGAGGCGAACTCGCCTTAAGAACAGAGCCACAATACTCTGCTACACGAGAACAGGACGACGTATAGGAAGAACAGCCGTTGTAACATCCTGCCCAGGGCTTAATAGGATTGATAAGAATACTCATACCAACAGTTGCAACTTCTTTTCTGGAAGCTCATCTCGAAAGAACTCCGGGTTAAGCGTGCTTGGCCGGAGCAATTTCGGGATGGGTGACCGACCGGGAAGTCCTTCCCGGGTGTGCACGAGTGAGGACAAAGTGCGCAGAAAAGACGTGTGTTGGTCTGTGGGGACAGTCTTGAGATCCTAGAAAGCTGCCAGGCGTGCGGGCCCGGCCTCGTGGAGGCGGGACGTCACAAGTGGTATCAGAGCCGACCCTCGCGGTTTCACGGGCGCGTGTGGGCGCAGTTGCTCAGGCATGGTGCGCATGGCTGGTGTGGGCCCAGAGTGGTCACACAGCATGGCACATGCGCTGGCACTGGACGCACGGACGTGGCCAAGAGGGGACGTTCCTGGACTGGGGTTGATCGACGAGGACGTCGATCTCCTAAGGGGGTGAGAATGTAACATCCTGGCCCAGGGCTTAATAGGATTGATAAGAATACTCATACCAACAGTTGCAACTTCTTTTCTGGAAGCTCATCTCGAAAGAACTCCGGGTTAAGCGTGCTTGGCCGGAGCAATTTCGGGATGGGTGACCGACCGGGAAGTCCTTCCCGGGTGTGCACGAGTGAGGACAAAGTGCGCAGAAAAGACGTGTGTTGGTCTGTGGGGACAGTCTTGAGATCCTAGAAAGCTGCCAGGCGTGCGGGCCCGGCCTCGTGGAGGCGGGACGTCACAGCCGTTTGCCCTCCTCAAAAAGAAATCAGAAGCAGCTCTAAAATTCGTGAGACATTAAGCACAGCCAGTTCACATCGTGTGTGATCTATTGCAACTGAAAGCTCCCCAAAACATTGAGATCTGGACACCAATTTCAGAGAATCGGGGAACCCTAGTAAATGGGAAAATTTGGGGGAAATCCAAAATTACAAGTGCTCGTGGGATGGATGGATCAATCCAAGGGCAAGATGTATCCTAACATGTCTGAGCACCGAAAGCCCTTTGAAAATGGGAAAATCGAGCCTAACAGACGAGAGGGCAGGCAGGGAGGAGCAGGCTCACCGCACTGAAACGAAGATGACCACGACGAGCAGCTGCCGCAGGGGAAGAAGACGTGGTCGATCCGCGACGAGGTCTCCGACTTCGGCTTGACGGTGGTGTCCGCGTCTCAGCGTCTTCTAGAGCGCGGCGAGGCCGGACAGTGGCTTGACGGCGTCTCGGTTGGTCCGAAGGGGACGGGGGCCTCGCTCAATGGACGGAGCCACTCGCCCCGCGCCGAGGAAGGAAGCCGCGTGAAGGGGAGGCCGCGTGAGCGTCGTCGGGGAAGGGGAGGAGGGGGAGTCGACGCGGAGGTGGGCTTGGCGAGTCGTCGTGCCGTGGGAGGAGGGCGTCGGATCTTGCGCCGTGCTTGTGGCTCGTTGAGAAGGGCGGCGGATCTGAAGGGGAGAGGAACATGGGGCGACTGGATCTGGAGGAGAAGAGAGGCGACTTGGAGGCGGTGGTGGAAGAGAGATGAGGAGGGACATGGGGGCGATTGGATCTGGAGGAGAAGAGGCGACTTGGGGCGACGGGGAAGGAAGAATGGCTAAGGGCGGCGGCGGCTGTGGCTGGGAGAGAAGTGAGGGAGAGAAGTAGGGTTTGGAGAGGGCGGCCGGCTCTATTTAATGGGCAGTTTCTTTAGGCTGGGGTGACTGACATATGGGGAGAAGAAAGACAAGGGGACCACTGGTCATTGGGTATGGGTAAATTTCAGAGACGTGTAAGCTGATAAAAAATTAGTATTTTGAAAATGATACATATAAAAATGATTTTCAAAAATTCCACCAAAATTAGTGTTCATTTGGATCGACCAGATACATATTCTTACCAAATTCCACCCGAAGTTGCAACAAACTTCGTGAGATATAAAAAAGAGAAGAAATGAGTGCATTTTCCAATTGTTTTGTCAAATTTTATCTCGCAAAATATAATGAATTTTGAGCTGATTTTTGGTTTGTGGCTGTTCCATGTCAAACCAAACCCATGGAATTTTTTGTTAATTTTTTTGAAAAAAAATCCACCAAAGTGTGTTCAAAGTGGACAACTCTAGACACATCTCATGAAACTATCACCTAAGTTCAACCATAAGTGAACAATGTCCTCAACGAAAGCTTCGAAAAAATTGTAACATAATTCTCTTGTGTAGAGGTGTTTTAGTTATCCATCTCTACAAAAATTCATGACCGGAAACATTTTCTTTCGAGATTTACAAAATAATAAATTTTTTATAAAAAATGGCCAGCAGTTATTTGGGGATACGGCCCAGATATATCATATAAAGTAGTTCCATATATTCTACAAATAGGTAGATAATATTTTTATCAACGCGGAGGAAAAAAAATGAGGTTATTTGGAGTTCGTATGTGAAATATATACAACTTTTAAAATTCAGCAATGAATCAAATTGAGAAAAAGAGCTGGGGGCTAATCGTGGCTGGGGCTGGCGGCTGGAGCTGGCTGTTGCTACAGTGGAAATGTGAGTAACGGCAACAAGCCCAGCCTCTCCAGCCAGCCGATTCCGCTGAGCCGAACAGGTTGTAAGAACTGGAGAAGAACAGGTAGGGTCCACCTGTCAGTGGCACGGTGGGAGGAGAGCGCGCTGGGCTGCTGCTGGGCCAAGAGGAGTGGAGTTGGGCCGGGGACTGGCGCGAGGGGAAAAAGAAAGAGGAGTGGGCCGATAGGAAAAGAAAAGAAAAGAGGCGGCCCATGAAATGGAGAAAGAGTTGGGACACAGTAGCACGGCCTGCTAGCGGGTTGCACCTGATGCGAGCTACCTGGCCTGCTCCCAAGGATCGTGTGCGCATACGGGAGGAGCCGCAGCTTGGGCTGGAGCACAGCCCAGCTATACAAGGTGACAGGCTGCATAGCTAGCAGTGCATGGCCTGCCCAATGTATGTTTGGCCTGTAGAGACAACACCACCAGCAGCACAGGTCCAGCCGGCATATCTTGTTGCTCTTATTCCAGTCCAAAGCCTCATGGTGCACGTGGAGGTCCAAAGCCTCATGTTGTCTTAAGATGGTTCGATGCCTACCATTTTAGCAAGGCAACGGTGGCGTGATGGTAAGGCCCATTACTTCATTCCAACAGTTCGCAGGTTCGAACTAGTGTACCGCATGGATTGTTTGATTTTTATTTTTTCCCCATGAAAACTGAGATGTGATTTCCAGCCCAGCTCAAGGCCCTTTTACATTGCGGCCTACTCAACCTCCCCTTGGATATAAAAAAGTTTGAATTTTTTATATGTGTTTAAAATCTAACATGTGCATCTCACTTGACATATATGATATAAAAAAGTATTTAATAACAATTCTCGTTTATCATAAATTATATTTTACTTTTAAGGGCTGCTGCCTTTCTAGTGCTCTTGGGCTTAATCTCCAGCATTACATGTTGTAACATGACATGTGGGTTCCACTTGGTCAATTCGCAATATTTTTATTTTTTTAAAACAAGACATGTGGGTCCCACTTGACATGTTGTGGGACCCATCGACATGTGGGCCACGTGTGCTTGATCTAAAAAAATTATTTACCAAAAACTCTCATTTTATCAATTACACTTTGCTTTTATTTTTCGAATAAAAAATATATGTGGGTCCCGCGTTATAGGTATTTGAGGTGTGCCACTCAATGACAATTCATATATGTCATAAATTTTGGTGTAAAATAAAGAAAATTTGGTAAGACAATTCATGTTTGTCATAACTGTTGTGACATTTATTTTTTGCTAATTATGACATTTTTGTTTGTCATAATATAATGGCGTCTTGATTTATGACAATTTTGCGGTCAAATTTAATGACATATCTTGGGTTTTGTCATAAAACACCCTGTTTCCAAAAAAATGTCATAAACCTAACAAGCTTTATGACATAACGATATGTTGTCATCAGGAAAATGTCATAAAAAGTCAAATTTGTTGTAGTGAGTACGTAGGAATTTGGGACCAGCCAAAGCTAAGGTAAAACGTAGCATGCACTGAATCAAGTTATGTATTTTTTTTTTAAGAAAAAATGTAAGAAATTTATCTGAAAAGGCAAGCAGAAAAGTTTTAATAATCCAGGGTCACATAATCTATAGTAATAAATCATGATCTCTTACAGCCATATTTCTGAAACATTTTCATTTACGCACCTTAGATAAAAAAGGCTAACATATTTAAGGTCTAGCCGCGCAATTTGCGCGGGTCACTTTGCTAGTTGAATAGGTACAGGGGACACCAGCTTATCATGAGCCAAGAAATTGTGGCATGTTTGAGACAGGCTGTGTACTTTCAGAACTAACTAGCTGCCCACCCGCCACGGCGCCACGCCTCGTCTGTTGCACCCATCCGCTCGTTGATTTGCACCCTCGTCTCGCTTGTTGGTTGGTGTCGTCGGTTTGCTTGTGTGCACGGCGGCATTTAAAGCATGACCTCTTACAGCCATATTTCTGAAACATTTTCATTTACGCACCTTAGATAAAAAAAAAGGCTAACATATTTAAGGTCTAGCTGCGCCATTTGTGCGAGTCACCTTGCTAGTTGAATAGGTACAAGGGGACACCAGCTTATCATGAGCCAAGAAATTGTGGCACGTTTTGGACAGGCTGTGTACTTTCAGAAACTAGCTAGCTGCCCACCAGCCACGGCGCCACGCCTCGTCTCGTTCGTTGCACCCATCCGCTCGTTGATTTGCACCCTCGTCTCGCTTGTTGGTTGGTGTCGTCGGTTCGCTTGTGTGCACGGTGGCGTTTAAATCATGATCTCTTACAGATATATTTCTGAAACCTTTTCATTTACGCACCTTAGATTAAAAAAAGGTAACATATTTAAGGTCTAGATGCGCAATTTGCGCGGGTCACCTTGCTAGTATTCGCCATCACATGGTGTCATTTGAAGTCCTCTGTAGAGTGCAGATAGAGCCATGATAAGCGAAGGAGAGCTGCGTTATTGTTGACAGAGATCACCATCGCAGTCGTGGATGCCAGATAGAAGACGCGCGGGGCCTCTGGCATCCAAATTCTGTCTTTGCTCCGGGAGGACAAAGAGCAGGTATATGGCTGGTGGCAGGGCTCTGGTGGTGGGGCCCGAGTTTCTGGCGGGGAGGGTGGCGGCTGACGGCAGGAGATGGCCAGGGCCGAGCCGCCGAGGGGAGAGCGAGAAAAAGTGACAAGGAGCCAGCAGGCCACCCAATTTACGGGGCGAAATGCAAAAACCGAGGGCTTTGTATAAATATTTGAGTCAAAAAAGGGGTAAACATAAATAAATATTTTGAATCGCGATCAATAGTCGAGATCCAAAACAGAGGGTAATTAAGTGTAATTCTTCCGGCCGGGACCGGACACCCGGCTTGGTCGCGCCACCGCCGTGCGTCCCGCGCTCCTCGATCTCCGTCGCCTAGCCGCTGCGTCTCATCTCCCATACCTCTCAGAGAGAGAATCTTCCGTTCCGCGCGCGGCGGAAGGACGGGCTGCGCAAGTGCTCGATCGGCTTTAGCTCCAGATCCTCGCTGCGCAATCCGTTGTGGTGCGCCGGCGGCTGCGCACGGTCGGGTGTTTGATGCTTTCCCTTGAGCTCACCGTCCCGCCGCGGATGTACCTCCTCCACGCAGAAGCTGCATGCCGGACGCCATAGTGATGCCAGATCACGGCAAGAATTTCCTCGCCGGCCGAATGATATTCTTCTGTTTGTCAGGCTGTCAATGACGAGAAGGGGTCACCAAGAAGCACCCTAGTGACAGGCCATATTGATAGTTTGATACCACAGAGAGCCCACAGGCAACCGAGAAGCCAAAGAGCAGGTTGTCCAATGGTTTAGTTCCTCACTTCATGTCCTCGACAGCGTACAGCCGGCAACGACATAATGCTGGCAGCCATTCAGCTAGTAAACCAAGGCTGACGAAATCGGTAACCCGACATCCAATTGAGCTCAGTGGGAGCCAGTCCTTCAGCTACTCCAGCTGCAAGAATATAGCCAAGGCAAGGTCGGTGGCATTCTCATCCAGTGTGCCCAAGCTGAAGTATTTTCCAGTCAGATCTGGTCAGATCAACATAAGTAGCAACAGCATTGACTCGACAGCAGCATCAGCACCGAAGCCGAGGGAAAGCTTTGGTTCCCGACCATCTCAAAGAGCCCCGGCCTCTACATCAGCACAGGAGAAGGATGTCCAGTCTAACCTAGCGTTACATATATTTGATTGGATAGCTCTGATTATAACTTCTTGTTTTAGCTGTGAAGTATTTCTGAAAGTTTTTGTGCTTTTGTGGATTTTATTTGTTGACTTCACAGAGCTTGACTGTTATGAGGTCCTTCCTTTGCTGTTTTTGGTTTGAACTGGAAGGCCAAACAGGTGTACGGATATGGGAAATGAAAATGGAATTGTAATTGGATTTACTAATTCTGTTGCCACGGACCACGGCTTTGTAAATTTGGGAAATCTATAGCATTATATCAACAAACACTCTGCGATTACTTATTTATTTTTCTAGGTATATAATTTCAAATGAAGTCAAATTCTGTCTTAAGGTTTAGCTACCATAATCGGACTCTGCAAGAAAATAGAATCTGATAAAATGTATCAAAAAGGTCTGATGTTAGCAGGTACAGGAGATCATAGTATATGCTGAAGATAGCTCTTATATGTCCCTTAAGGACCAAAGGAAGGTCAGATCTCAAATGTCAGAACATCATTATGAAGATGATCTAGGCACATAAAAAATTTGCAGTAATCAGGAAGTTAAGACTTATGCAATGTGATAGTCAAATTACCTCATGTTCGAAGCTTTAAAGACTAATGACATCCTTCAGAAGGCTGAAGTTGTTAAGAGACAAAGACACCCACCTTTAGAAACACATGTATATCAATCAACTTATGCTTAGGTTTCAGAATTCACACAAGATACGAAGCTTAAAAGTCATGTTACTAAAAGGTTAAAGCAAAGATAAAAGTATCACATAGGCAAAGCTTACAAGGCATCTATTATCATGTTTTCTGTCTCAAACAACATTAAGAATATATATAGTTTAGCGACACACTAACATATGATATTTCATCCGGGTATGCTGGGCACGTTTCTTGCTTCTACAGCATCCCTATAGGATCTTCTGAAGATAATACATGTTACTGCTAGATTGGATGCATCATCACGCGATCGACCTGACATTGTCTGTCATGTTATCGACTTCTCTGAGACTGACGACAACACAGCTCACTAGAGGTGCAGTTAGTGCAGTTTGTTTGGTAGTGAAGCTACTTTCGGTCAGCATTATTCCAACGACATGACACAACCAAACAGACTAGCAGTCAATATCCTTCTTAAGATCCAATTTCTGATGTCACATTGGGTTGCTTCTACTTCTTGATATTCATCATTATTTTTGCAGCATGAAAGTATGTCAACTTGCAGCTATGAGGTAAAACTTGCAAAAAGCACTCAAGGTTCTTTAAGCGTTTTGTGGCTTAACACAATCCATTCTAAATCCTTCAAAAGTTGTCATAGGAGGACGCACCTCTGACTAAGCTTTTCTAAAAACAATGCTGAAGCCCCCTCCTCCTTCGGCGCCGGCGAGCGGCTGTATCGGAGATTAACGCAGCGGCGTGTGGGGGGCACCGGGCGGCGCCGCCCTGGGTCCCGGGCTCCCCCGCTGGCCTGCGGGAGCCCCGCTGACCAGCGTGACAATGCTCGATGGGCCCCTTCCCGTACCTGCAAGCGACCAAGCGTCGCTCACCCGGCGGCCCCACGTGTTCCCGTCCCACTGACGGGTGGGCCAGCGTCAGCTCGCTTCCCGTCTGGTTCGAGCCCCAACCGAACACCAAAAATATCCCGTTCGAATAATCCTAGGTTCAAAAGGGGGAAAACGAAACCCCCCGTTGGAATCGGAATCTCCAGTTCTCCACTCCAGCTCGCAGAGACGTCGCCGTCTCCCCGCCGCACGTCACGTGCCGCGCCACCTCCGCCAAGTGGCGGCGCACCCCGCCGGCCGCCGCGGCGCCCCGCACCCAGCCGAAATTACACCACCGGTCCTCGACTCCTCGTAAAGGCTATCCTGGCGGTCGGTGAGTGCGTCACCCTCGACAAAAGATTCGGCGCCTTCCGCGTGCGCTTGGTGGTGGTGCTTTCCTCCCTTGGAAGGCACGCGAGGGAGGAGTCAGCACAGCAGTTTAGGGATTTTGGTCCTTTGGTAGAGAGAGAGAGAGAGAGAGAGAGCGGGGAGAGGAGGCGGCGCGATGGTGCTCGGGGCGGTGGTGATGGGGCTGGGCGAACCGCCGGCGGACTACGCCTCGATCTCGGCGGTGGGGCTGTTCGTCGCCCTCATGTGCGTCTGCATCTTCGTCGGCCACCTCCTCGAGGAGAGCCGCTGGATGAACAAGTCCATCACCGCGCTCTCATCGTGAGTACTCCCATCTCAGCTTCCATCCATGCATGTTCTACTCACTTGCTGCTTGCACACATGCCGGGATTCGAATTGCTGATGTCGCTGGTGAACCGTGGAATTTCTATTTTGCTTGCAGGGGCTGGGGACCGGCGCGTGATCCTCCTGATGCCGTCCAGCGGGAAGCACTCGCGCGTGCTGGTGTTCAGCGAGGATCTCTTCTTCATCTACCTGCTCCCGCCGATTATTTTTAATGCAGGGTACGCTCTTTTCTATCGAGAACTTGCGCAGCACGTCTTTCTTAATACCTAGTACCAATGCATGTACGCCACGTACGTACGTGTCTAAAAGAATCAAAATGATATTTATGATGGAACTGATAGCATATATATTCTAAATGGATAATAACAATACTAAGCCAACAAAAATTATGTGACGTGACATTACTCATTCAATTGTTGATTTTTTTGACGCAACATTCAATTGTTGATTTTGACGATGAACTCACCTTTAGTTGGACTGATTTTAACTCACGATGGAGATTTGATTTGAAGAGAACATCTAGGGGTTGAGCTAGATCATCATATGGATGCACTGAGAACAATCCATTGTGAATTATTCCAATATATGCAACCAGCGGAGCCCTCAAAATTCAGTCATATCCCTTAAAAACAAGTGTTTGAAACTATGAATACTGCAGTTATTTCACCAGTTACCTAAGTTCATCATCTGAAGCAAACTCTTTTCGCCTCACAATATGAAAATTTATCAGAGATGAGCAATATAATTGAATTGAATAGGATAATCCATTACGATACAATAACATTAAAAAGAACAATACATGGATTCCTTAAATGATCATCAATAATGTATGTCTTGATGGGTCTTGTAGCCATACAAAGGATTTACTGTAGCCCCATTCATATGCTTCCAACATCAGATTAGGGAAGACAAGAAGCATCAATCAGCTATAAAAAAAATGAATTTGACCAATTTATAATAAGAAAAATAGAAAAATTATATGCATCCGCCGCTCAACTCCGGCATCGAAATAAGTAATAAAATATGATGTTTGCCTGGAGCTCTCCATCTTAAAAAGTACACAAAATTCATATGCACCCAACTCTGAAGTCAGAAACATAATGAATTAAATTTCTATGATGCTACAAGAATATTTAGATCACCCGGTACGGCCCGGAATTCTCCAACTCCGCCTTTATTTGGCCACGATACTGACATTTCCTGTTAGTTTATTTTTTTACTTTTTGCCGCAAGCTCTTCACTAACCTGACCACCACTTTCATCTGATAATTTTGAAAAAAAAAAAAATCACATGCATGGCACACGGTCAAAACTGTTATTGTAAAACTCAAAGCGTGCCACACCATGCAGAAATAGAAGATCACCGAGAGGTTGATCATGTCAGATATCTTGTTTTGTTTTATAGAAGAAGCAACACCAAGACTATTACCACCAAAAATTTAGTTGACAATGAGAAGACTAAAGGCCAAAGACTGGTCATGGTAAATTTCATTTGCTCGTGTGTTCTATGCAGTTCACCATTGCCGCCCACGTTAGTACATTCACATAGTGGCGTCGAATCATCGACCATATAACCAGCTTTACGCTTCACCATAATGACTGAAGCTAACCAGTTTAGAAGAAAATTAGCCAAAGACGTGAAAGTAGCAGACAAATTGCAACATAGAAAATCCGTGAAAATTACTCTGATACTAAGCTAGATCACATTTTTCACAAAAGTACGACAGTTCCATAGATTAAGAAGCAATCAGAAGACTTAACAGACTAAACAAATTCCAATATATTGAGGATACTGAAAAGTAATTCGTAAAAAAGGAAAGATCAATGTGAGAAGGAGAGCAATTTTTGTATTTGAAAATGGAAAGCATCAGGACTTGCTTAACATCCCCAAGACGTCTCTTTTTTATGATTTATTTGTAAAAAAGGAAACCAACCATTTTAGTGTTTGGAAAGCTTTGCTCACGGTAGAAGTAAGAAGAATGGTAGGGAAAGGGATCGATGGTGAGAAAAAATAACGCTCAGGGGGGAGGATGTCCCCTTTTTTCTACTGCAATGGGACATTTGTCCCGTCCATTTTCCCCACCCAGACTTGCAGGATCAGACAGTTTAGAAGAGTGGTTGATTTAGACCAAGGGTGGGTATACATGTGGGTCTATTCTGGCAGGGTAAAATTGATTTTCCTCGCAGCTGGTTCTTTATTAGTTTAGATTTAGAAAAGAAAAAAACAGAGTGCGGGGTACATTTAGTGTGTGTACAGTGTATTAGTAGTGTTGTTATGGCTCGGTTCTTTTATGATTTGAAAATATGAATCCCCATGGGAAGAAAGAAGGATGGTGTCAAAATTGAGTGGTTTCGATAACCGAAATACCGAGCTGTTCCAACTTTAGGAATCTGATAAGTTGAAGCGAGTTGTTGTGACCACATTTTTTGGTTTAAATGGAGCCCATTTTCCCAAATAATGACGGCATCAGTAGTGGTGGAGCGTGACCTCGAATAGGGGGGGGGGGGGGGGGAGGGGGGGGGGGGGATGCTAAAGTAGACAGTATCGGTTAGGTCGCTGGGTCTGCTAATTTGGCGCTGTGGGTGGTGCCGATTGCATGCGAATTCTGCTAAGCTAGGTTAGGAACTTAGGGAACCATGATTGAATCAAAGAAAGGAAGCAATTGACTCCAGGTTCCAGGTGACTTGCTGCACTGATCCACCTGCCACAAAGCAAGACAGTGCAAAGGGCTAGGGCGGAGCATGTCTTCCATTAATAAGTAGAAAAAACAGGGTGCAGGGTACACTTAGTGTGTGTAGTAGTGTCGCTATCGCACCGTTCCTTCACAATTCAGAAATAGGAATCCTCATGGGAATAAAGAAGACGGCGACAAATTGAGCGGTTTCGATAACCGCAATACCGAGCTGTTCCAACTCCAGGGGGGTGCGCATTTAATTATTACACATTTACATCTACTAACCTTTGGTACTACTATCTAGTTAAAAAAAAATAATTGGGAATTCTTTTGGAGTTTGCTTCAACTAATATTTCAACAGTTTCATCTCGTTTCAATACTCCACTAACAAGGAAAATTTTCCGCTAAACAATGAATGAGCAAGCATTTTACTAAACATTTGGCTTTGGGAACCTAGATGAGCTAGAACTCACTGTTATCTTCCTGTATTGTGTACTCCACGTTCCAAGTGAAGAAGAAATATTTTCCATAACTTCATGACTATAACGCTTTGGCGCAGTTGGGACGCTGATCTCTTTCTCTGTAATATCCCTTGGTAGGTTTACTTCCCTCATTTTGTTTTATCAGGCATTTTTTTTCTCAGCAGCTTCGACTGATTGAACATTTCATAACAGGTGCTCTAGGACTAATATCAAAGCTTAACATTGGTGAGCTGGAGATAGGAGATTATCGGGTGAGTTCGTAATCTAACATATAAACTCTTCTGCTTTCCAATCAGTAGTACCTGCTTCCTGACTCCTGCATGCAAATTTTTCAGCACTTGGGGCAATATTCTCGGCAACGGACTCTGTATGCACCTTGCAGGTGCTAAACCAAGATGATACCCCCTTCTTATACAGCTTGGTGTTTGGTGAGGGTGTTGTCAATGATGCAACATCGGTTGTGCTGTTCAACGCAATCCAGAATTTTGCGACCAGTGTGTATCAGTAGCCCTAATTTACTCAAATTTGGTGGCAGTTTCCTATATTTGTTCGGCACCAGCACCTTTCTTGGAGTAGCGGTAAGTTGTTTCCTGCCCCTACCTTGAGTTTTCCCCAAGTTTCTTTAACTGAAAGTGTGTTACGACTGCAGTCTGGACTTCTCAGTGCCTATGCCATCAAGAAATTGTACTTTGGCAGGTTTGTGCCTGACACACTAAATCTGCTTATTTCATATTGGTGTCACCATGACTAAATTCTAATCCATCCTGTTGCAAATCTGACATGAATTTCAGGCACTCCACTGATCGCGAATTTGCAATTATGATGCTTATGGCTTATTTATCTTACATAATAGCTGAAGTGAGCATTCTTTATACGAGCCTTTGTAAATACTACATATATTTTAGAAACACTAGCTGAATGCAGTTGTATTGACTTGTTCATTTGTTTGACAGTTGCTTGATTTGAGTGGTATTCTCACAGTGTTCTTTTGCGGTATCGTAATGTCACACTATACCTGGCATAATGTAACAGAAAGCTCGAGGGTGACAACCAAGTAAGTATCCAAAATATTCTTCTCATCAAAAATTCTAATCGAATGGATAATTGATTTCACCATTGATGTTTCAGAACGTTTTTGTGCTTATTATAATTTTTTATCATGGATGGACAAACAGGCATGCCTTTGCTACATTGTGATTTATAGCCGAGACATTTCTTTTTCTCTATGTTGGCATGGATGCATTGGATATAGAGAAGTGGAAGATTGTTCGTGAAACGTACAGGCATGCTCTCTCTCTCTCATCTCACTCTCTCTCTCTCTCTCTCACGCACACACACTCTCACACACACACACACACACACGCATGCGAGCACACACACACACACACACACACGCACACACACGCGTGCACACACACACATGCTTGCACGCGCGCGGGCGTGTGTGTGTGTGTGTGTAGCAGTGGGTAGCTCCATTCTTTACCTTTTTTTTCTGAGTTTTCTAAACATCTTACTATCAATGTGCAGCCCGATAATGTCTATTGCTCTGAGCTCCACTATTTTAGTATTGGTGCTGGTTTCAAGAGCTGCATTCGTTTTTCCACTATCCCTCCTATCAAATTGGACCAAAAGAACTCCTGCCGGGAAGATCTCAATCAAGCAGCAAGTGAGTATTTATATAGGTTCTTATGTCTTCTTGCAATAGTCATGTTACTTAATGATTTTGGGTATTTCAGGTGATTATTTGGTGGGCGGGTCTTATGAGAGGTGCTGTATCCATTGCGCTGGCCTATAATAAGGTAAAAGTTCGTGGCCAACACATCTGATGCATGCAAATTCATGAATGCTTTTAGATACTGTTAGAATTTTGGCATGCTTAATTCAGGATAATATTTAAATCATATCCTCATGAGCACATTCTCAGTAGGAACTGTAGCATTCCATTGGATCAGGAATGCTGACCAGAATCGCTAATATATTAACGAAATCTTTGTTATTTAATTCACTTCCATAGCATGCTGCCAAACTAAATGCCAGGAAATTGGAAAGTCCTTACCTTTTTTTCTCGAAAAACACAGGAGAGATGTGCATCATTATATTACGAACAAAGCGGGATAAAAACCTGTGTACAACACACTCCACACACACACTGTCACATTTCTTGTTTTACATTCACACCGACGTGAAAAAAAATAAAAGAGACAACGTTGGGGTGAAAAAGCTCTAACTACAGGGGGAAGGGGCAGGCAAGAGGCGTAAACCTGAAAAGTCCCTCGTCAACTCAACTACACAATAAACTATGTTATGGTCACTGAAATAACTAAATTCAGAAGTGTGTGAGCCGGTGGCCACTTGGCCTGTTCACCAGTACATTGGTCTGATCTTCGAGACAGATGGACTGTGCGAGAATCTGCTCCCATTCTTTTATTGTCAGACTGCCAAATTTCTATTTTTTATGACCTCAAGTTCTATTCCATGAACTAGCATGCTTGATCTATAAATATTGATTAACAACCTATTATAATCGCCACTTCATGTTGATTAGCAACAGTACTACTCTTCTTTACTCTTCTTTATTCCTTCTTCTGGGTCTGCGTGCGTCGCGTATCATCCGAGTCTGCCGTCTGCCCACGCCGGGGCCCCGTCCTCATGTAAAACGGCGCCGACAGGTGGGCCCTAACCCTCCGCGCATCTCTTACCCTGCCCTCTCCCACGAGCGCGCGGCGCGCCTCCGCCTCCTCCTCAGCAGCAGATGCGCTCGCCGGCGCCTCTCCTCTCCGCCGTCCGCGCGCGGCGACATCATCTGCTATCCGCTATTGTTTCCAAATCCCCGATCTGCTCTCCGCTTCCCCTGCCCCGATCTACTCTTTCCATCTCCCCGTCCTCGCCTCCGCCGTGCTTTGCGGCAACATCGGCCTTCCTCCGTGCCCCTCTTTCCAGTCCTTCCCATCGCGGAGATGGCGCCGTGGTGCGGGACCAGCAGTAGGCGTCGGTGCGTGGCCGCGCATCTGGCGGCCGAAGTACGCATCAAGGCGTCGTTCCCCATCGCCGCACGCATCAAGGCGTCGTTCCCAGTCGAAGCAGCGTATGGCTGTTCTCATGGCTATCCGACCTAATCGCGTTCCCACATGTGCTGAACCTCCGCTGGCTGCACACATCAGATGCTAGGCCCGTGCTGAGCAAGGCGCCTTGGGCCCTTGGCAGACTATCATCGACCACAGTAACACGTCACAGACAATAAAATCTGCGGTATGTTTCTTTTCTAAGAACCTTATTGGTTGGACCCAGTTTAAATTTCTTAGGTCTTTCATAGTGGACATAAAGATTTAACAATGATATGTTGTAGTGGC
Source organism: Eragrostis nindensis (assembly GCA_012490785.1). Lineage (NCBI taxonomy): Eukaryota > Viridiplantae > Streptophyta > Magnoliopsida > Poales > Poaceae > Eragrostis > Eragrostis nindensis. The sequence goes on along the minus strand of JAAXCT010003134.1, from coordinate 115 downwards.
ACCAATAAATTTATCTAGCACCTGAGCTGATGGGGGTTAGAAATCGAGATTGTTCAGTTTGGACCTGTTGAAAGGCATTATGGGCGTCTCCCCTTTTATAAAAACAACTTGAAAA